>APFE031160728.1:196460-214391 GCA_000404065.3 Pinus taeda
CCTTTTATAGTCTTAGGCCTTACTCAATACCATGGACCAAAACCACTTAGAACCAATACCTTGGACCAAATACCTGGGGTCAACACTTTGGACAGGATACCTTGGACCAATACAATGGATCAAAATACCATGGACCAAGTACCATGGACCAAAACTAAAGTTTTCCAACATGTACGCATCTTTCCTTCTGTGAAAGTGCGTGTGTACGCTATACGCGCCTTTTGGTCTGCGAACCTGTGTGTACACGTGGCTTGGTCAATGGGGAACCTGCGTATACCTCTCTTTCTTCATTCTGTGAGTCTGAACTGTGATGTGTCATTTGAGTGAGTTACCATCAAGGACAACATCTATGTCATAGTGCCAAATCTGTGTCATAATGCCAACAATTTGGTAGAGGAATAGAAGAGAAATTATATAATAAAGTATCCATACTGAATATTCAATCAATCAAATTTAGTAGATGCATATAGAATACTTCTATAGCCAAAAACATATACATTCAAGAGATGCAAAAAGACAACAATTAAATGGTGAAGAGGAATTGTTTTAAATAGATTGTTCAATTAGCTAGTTTCCATAACGATGAAAAGTTCGCAGTGGGCTATCAGGGAGGTTGATACTCAAACATAGCCTTACCCTAGCTCCTATGTTACCTTGAACATATGCAGAAACATTTTATGAAATCACAGGGAAATACATACATGAGAAACAAATTTTGTCACGAAATTAAAACCATAATACTTCAATTAAAAATTCTGCAATAGAATTCTTTACAAACATGGTAGGGTTTTGGCATCAAAAGCCAACCCTTGTTTATTACAATTCATCCAATATATATAGATTACAATTCAAAGTTGTCACTAGGTTTCTGGAAATAAAATTAAATAAAAACTAAAAATAAAACTAAATATTAGGGATTGATTGTAAGAGGATTTCAAAATGTTGGAGTTGCTGATTCTTTTGCTTGAGATTAGAGATATTGATATCAAATAACTTTAAGTTTGAATTTGTTCCACTTTTTGCTGATATTATGCTTGGAAAATCTGAATCTGTTTGATTGCTTCTTCAAAATATGCTTACCTTCTCTTTTAGAAATAACCATCCCTTGCTTATTGCAAAATATATTTTCGAGTTGTCACAACCTTCTAGAAATTAAAATGAGTTAATAATCTTAAATAAAATCAACTCTTGAAAATATTTACAAAATGTCTCGAATTGCTTGAGGGTATAAAATTGCTTATCTTCAAATCCTGGAATACTGCTTGTTTTGTCTTGGGCCTTAAGAATAGAGAATGTAATCCTATGCCTGTTGAATTTTTGCCTTGGTACTCTAAAGCCATTAAATACTCCTTGAAGACTTACATAAAATCCTTTGTTGCTGGTCCATTGCCTTAAAATCCGAAGTTGTTATGTTGTTGTCTTATAACACCTTTCAGGAAAATTGAAAGGTAAGGTAACCCTATTGTTTAAAGAGATTTTCCAATCACATTGGAAATATCATTTGAGGAAACACCATTTAGATTATTTTCACAAAGAACAAGCATATGAATCGTGTCGAGGAAGATGCCTATAACTTAGAGAATTTATTTTTGGTTCAAAGATATGAGGCAGGAATTTCTCTAACCTGTCATTTAAGAATGTCATTTAATATGAGAGATGTGAAAAACTCTACTCTTGAAATCATTATGCAGAGTCCAGTATCGCTATTGTGGTTCACTTTAGGTGTGTTCTCAAATGCTTTTCTCCTTTTGATGGTAATCACTTATAGCTTCTATACTTGGCATACTTTCTAGCTGATTGAATTGTTGAACAATATAGTTTTTTACCATATGACATTTATACATGGACCTTCGCATCATCATTAGCGCAATTTGGTCCTTCCTTCAATGCTTCTGCAAGAATCAGGTTCCTCATAGATCAAAGTAGAGGCACATTTATTCATCCCTGTAGGAACCTCTTCATACTCTCATCCATTCCCATCATCACCATATTTTTCATCTCAAAGTCAAGTTGTAACTCTATCTCTTTCTAACTAGAGATGTCTAGCTCAATTCTTGAGGGCTTACTAATACTTGGTACACTGTTAGTGTAAAAAACCATATGAGGAAGGTTTAGGAATTGATGCAAGAGTCCAAGGGAACTTGACAATCAACAAAAGGGAATTCATTCACATTTATAATGTTAGGTAGTAGAGGAAAATAAATATCAGAGACAATCTCAGTTGAAGAAAATCCACTTTCTAGGGCACGTACTCCATTGGATTAATTTCATTACCCTTAGAATAAACCTTCAAAGCTTTCCCAAGCAATAAAATTTTGTCAAATGCAATTGCGATCTCCAAAACATTGTAATAACACAATGCCCCAATCTGTTTAGAAAACACCATTAATAATAAATGTATATTACTAAAATTACATAGAAATTATTGAAAGGATGGCAGTCAAATTTCATGCCTATTATTTTAGTTAAGTAGCGTTGAATATATTATAGAGCTGAATACTGCTTTAGGAGCCTTCAAAGGCCTGCACAAATTGATCGACAAGAATAAAAACAACAAAATTAGGATCATTTTATCTTACATCACGAAATCTAGACGTATACCCTTCAGGAAACATGGTAGATATCCTAACCCATTCACAATTTTGCAAAATTTCTCATGAGTCAACTAATTGATGTTGTTTTGCAAAAAACCAGTGTTTTGGAATTTGAAAATTCACCTTCCTTTGCTCGAAATTTACAATTGAAGTTCACTATTTGGAAACCCTACAAAAATTTACACCAGCAGTTTCTAAAGCAGTTTGTAAGGGGGGTCATAATGGTAAGTGGCTTATTTGCTGGGGGTGTCGCAATTCTTATTCTACTGCCACGTTCTGAAAGTGGTTTAATAAAACCACAAATTGCGGAGTCCCCTTCTTCGTTAAATGTCGATAAGCCTGGGGTACGCAATCCAACTAAAATCGTTAATGTTTCACTTCTAAGATCCATTGTTGAAAAGTGCTGGAAATTTATCTATGCATCTTTGTTAACCATCGTTGACAATTTGGACAACTTATCTTTCAAATCATAACCTTGCATCTTCTAGTGCTAATTCTCAAAATTCATTCTCAAAATTCATTATAAATGGAGCAGTTGAAATTACTTTAGAGGAAATATGACCAAATATGTAGAGAGTATATATTTTGTCACTACAACGAATACCAACTCGCTTGCACCTTGCGTACTAATTGCTTCTCTTCAACAATTGGCATTTATCCTTTACATATGTTATCAAATATTTCCAGGTGGTTTCTTCATGGTGATTTAGCACATTTACATATGGTATGAAATATTTCCAGGTGGTTTCTTCATGGTGATTTATCACATTTGACATTTTTATTTGTGCACCCATTTTTAAATTACTAGGAATAATCCCACATCAACCACACTAATCAACCACCATGTGTTAATATACATCAGCGTGGTGAGAGCTATTTGATGTATTGTGCAATTACAAACCCCCTTGGGGGCTGCTCCCTTGATGTTGTTCATTCATAATTCGCTCGTGACTTTGGTTGTAGGACTTGATGACACAAGTAGCTTGATTCGTTCATATTTCGCTCGTGACTTTGGTTGTAGGACTTGATGACACAAGTAGCTTGATTCGTTCATATTTCGCTCATGACTTTGGTTGTAGGACTTGACTACACAAGTAGCTTGATTGGAAATAGTTGTAGGACTTGATGACACAAGTAGCTTGATTTTGGAAATAGTTGTAGGATTTGATGACACAAGTAGCTTGGGACTTGACTACACAAGTAGCTTGATTGGAAATAGTTGTAGGATTTGATTGGAAATAGTTGTAGGACTTGATGACACAAGTAGCTTGATTTTGGAAATAGTTGTAGGATTTGATGACACAAGTAGCTTGATTGGAAATAATAATAGTTGTAGGACTTGATGATACAAGTAGCTTGATTGGAAATAATAATAGTTGTAGGATTTGATGACACAAGTAGCTTGATTGGAAATAATAATCCCACATCCTGTATTTAACCAAAAAATTTGCATGTGCCTATAAAAGTTTAACCAAAAAATTTGCATGTGCCTATAAAAGTCTAGCTTGATTGGAAATAATAATCCCAAAATTTGCATGTGCCTAAAAGTCTAGCTTGATTGGAAATAATAATCCCAAAATTTTGATGACACAAGTAGCTTGATTGGAAATAATAATAGTTGTAGGATTTGATGACACAAGTAGCTTGATTGGAAATAATAATCCCACATCCTGTATTTAACCAAAAAATTTGCATGTGCCTATAAAAGTTTAACCAAAAAATTTGCATGTGCCTATAAAAGTCTAGCTTGATTGGAAATAATAATCCCAAAATTTGCATGTGCCTAAAAGTCTAGCTTGATTGGAAATAATAATCCCAAAATTTGCATGTGCCTAAAAGTCTAGCTTGATTGGAAATAATAATCCCAAAATTTGCATGTGCCTAAAAGTCTAACTTGATTGGAAATAATAATAATTTGCATGTGCCTAAAAGATTGCCTATGCCTAAAAGTCTAATCGAAAACTTGTATTTAACCAAAAAACATCCTCTGTATTTAACCAAAAAATTTGCATGTGCCTAAAAGTCTAGCTTGATTGGAAATAATAATCCCAAAATTTGCATGTGCCTAAAAGTCTAGCTTGATTGGAAATAATAATAATTTGCATGTGCCTAAAAGATTGCTTGTGCCTAAAAGTCTAATCGAAAACCAATTGGAAAAATTCAGAATTTTTTAGTAGCATTTCTTTTGACAAGAAAAAGCTACAACACCAGTAGCATTTCTTTTGACAAGAAAAAGCTACAACACCAGTTCCAACGGGGCACTTCTTTTGACAAGAAAAAGCTACAACACCAGTAGCATTTCTTTTGACAAGGAAAAGCTACAACACCAGTTCCAACAGGGCACTGCCTCCCCCTGTGGGATGTAAAGAACCTATATACTAGTTGCCTTGACTCATTAGGCATGGAGTCATACTGGACCTTCAATCCAATTCTATCTTCTACATGTAGGTTGTCACCTAAAACCTGTAACCTTTCAATTTTAACCAAAATATAATCTATATTAACACAATAAATGACAATTGAAGGCTGAAATCATGTTGTTGAAGCCATCTGAAAAGTGCACTGCCATTAGAATCCATTCCTCAAATTGTATTTTTGCTTTCATGTATTTCAATTTGTTGTTTGTCACAAGGTGGAGAAAAAACTAAATCAAATCTCTCTTGTCCTTCTGCATTCAATTCTCCCAACAATTCCACTATTTCCTAAAATATGTAACCTATATTGATCCTTTATTGAGACTAAGAGTCAATTAATAAAACAAAACTAAAATTATTGTATATTGAGGATTTGATATATTTGAGGAGGAAAGGATATCGACAACAAATATAATCCATTGGCTATGGAATCAAAACCAAATAAAAAATAATTTGATGAGTTTTGCCTTTTACCCATATCCACACACTACTTTATTCTAAAAACTGTCGTTGAAGAAGATTTAAAACTCACTGATTTATTGTATACTAGCACTGTTGAAACCACTCCATTCATAAACTATAAAAAATCCATTTACTGCACACCAGAACCAACTGATCTATTTCCACACACACCTACTTTACTGAGCTGAAATTGTACAATGTTAGGTGTAGTCCGACTTCGAGTGAAACCCCATGAGCATTGGATTTATTGACAGGCCACCTTGCATGCAACTAAAAATATGACAAGGATATACACTATAAACATTAAATTCCATGAGTTCTTTATACTTACTGGTGAAGATCAGTAAGCTACTGAGACATAAAATATTGAAGAACTCTGAATACTACATAGTTGTTTTCCTCAAGAGGAAGACAAATATACTACTGACTGCAACCATCATCGAGCCTTGCACAAGCACATCAGTAAAGTCATATGACATCTGGAACCAATGGAATTGATAACCCAATGGAATCACCATATAAACAAAGTGGAGCCGCCGGGTGAAGGAATTGCAACCAATATCAAATTCCTACTCCTTGTTCACCAGAAAGGAATAGATCTAGTCTTGATTGTTCTTCGAGGAAAGATTTCTTCGTTACTTCGCTCCCTGAAAATAATGCTAAATGTTGTATCTATTTCTCGAAGGTAGTTCTTGGATGTGAAACTGCGCTAAGAAACCAACTCGACCAAACTTTAGGTTCAATATGGCCCTCGAACTAGATGGGGCTCCCTCAAGTGTTACAATGCCTTTTTTTTAACGTTATTCACTATCACTAGACAACTACCTATGAAGAAAAGCGACCATATCTATGATTTGTATAAGTGGTTGCTGATGAGTATGCAATCTCTGCCCAAAAATAAAGTCCTCTCTTGCTGAGGTTTTATCAAAGTGCCAACGCCCAATTCCAACAGTATAACATAGCTTTAAAGAGTTTGGTAGAGGAATAAAAGAGAAATTAGATAATTACATATCCATACTGAATACTCAATCAATCAAATTTAGTAGATGCGTATAGAAGACTTTTACATCCTAACACATATACATTCAAAAGATGACAAAAGGAAACAATTAAGTGATGCAAAGGAACTATTTTAAACAAATTGTTCAATTAGCTAGTCTCCATAATGATGATAATTTTGCAGTGGGCTGTCAGGGAGGTTGATATTCAAACCTAGCCTTTCCCTAGCTACTATGTTACCTTGAAAATATGCAGAAACAAATTATGAAATCACGGGGAACATGAAAAACAAATTATGTCATGAAACTAAAGCCAAAATACTTCAATTTAAAATTATGCAATAGAAGTCTTTACAAAAATGGCAGGGTTTTGGCATCAAAAGCCAACCCTCGTTTATTATAATTCATCCAATATATAGAGATTACAATTCAAAGCTATCAATAGTTTTCTGGAAATAAAACTAAATAAAAACTAAATATAAGAAATTGATTATAAAAGGATTTCGAAATGTTGGAGCTGCTAATTATTTTGCTTTAGAATAGAGATATTGATCTTGAATAACTTTAAGTTTGAATTTGTTTAAATTTTTGCCGATATTATGCTTGGAAAATCTGAATCTATTTCACTGCTTCTTCAAATTCTTCTTACCCGCTCTTTTAGAAATAATCATCCCATGCTCATTGCAAAATATATTTTCGAGTTGTCACAACCTTCTAGAAATTAAAATCAGTTAATAATATTAAATAAAATCAATTCTTGAAAATAGTTGCAAAATGTCTCGAATTGCTTGAGGGTATAAAACTAGTTCTCTTCAAATCCTGAAATATTGCTTGTTTTGTCTTGGGCCTTAAGAATAGAGAATGTAATCCTAGTCTGCTGATTCTTTGCCTTGGTAATATGATGTTGTTGAATACTCCTTGAAGATCTGCATAAAATCCTTTGTTGTTGGTCCATTTACTTAAAATCCAAAGTTGTTATGTAGTTGTCTTATAACACCTTTTGGGAAAGCTAAAAGGTAAGGTAACCCTTTTGTTTAAAGAGATTGTCCAATCACATTGGAAATTTTATTTGAGGAAACACCATTTAGATTATTTTCAAAAATAACAAGCACATGAATCCTGTCGAGGAAAATGTCTCTAACTTAGAGAATTTATTTTTGGTTCAAAGATATGAGGCAAGAATTTTTCTAACCTCTCCTTCAGGCATGTCATTTAATCTGAAAGATGAGAAAAACACTACCCTTGAAATCCTTATGTAGAGTCTAGTATCACTATCTTATCTTATCAAAGATAATGTGGTTCACTATAGGTGTGTTCTCAAACGATTTACTCCTTTTGATGGTAATGACTTATATATTTTATACTTGGCATACTTTGTAGCTGATTAACTTGTTGAATGATACGATTTTTTACCAGATGACATTCATATATGGACCTCCGCATCGTCATTAGCCCAATTTGGTCCTTCCACCAATGTTTCTATAATAATCGGGTTCTTCATAGGTCAAAGTAGAGGCACATTTATTCATCCATGTAGGAACCTCTTCACACTCTCAACCATTCACATCATCATCATATTTTTCATCTCAGAGTCAAGTTGTAACTTTGTCTCTTTCAAACCAGAGATGTCTGGCTCAATTCTGGAGGGCTTACTAATACTTGGTACACTGTTGGTGAAAAAAACCATCTGAGGAAGGTGCAAGAATTGATGCAAAAGTTCAAGGGAACTTGACAATCAACAAAAGGGACTTCATTCACATTTATAATGTTAGGTAGTAGAGGAAAATAAATATCAAGGACAATCTCGACTGAAGAAAATCCACTTTCTAGGACTGCGTACTCCATTGGATTATTTTCATTACCCTTGGAATAAATATTCAAAACTTTCCCAAGCAAAAAAATTCCATCAAATGCAAATGCGATCTCCCAAAACATTGTAATAACACAATGCCCCAATCTGTTTAGAAAACACCATCAATAACAAAGGTATATTTCTGAAATTATATAGCACTTGTTGAAATGATGACAGTCAAATCTTGTGCCTATTATTTTAGTTTAGTAGCGCTGAATATATTATAGAGTTGAATACTGCTCTAGGAGCCTTCAAAGACTTGCACAAATTGATTGACAAGAATAAAAAAAAAAAAAATTAGGATCACTGTATCTTCCATCACTAAATTTGGACGTATACCCTTTCAGAAACATGCAAGATCTCCTAACCCATTCACAATTTTGCAAAATTTCTTGCAAGTCACTCAATTGATGTTGTTCTGCAAAAAACTTGTGTTTCAAAAACTAGAAATTCACCTTTATTTGCTCGAAATTTGCAATCAAAGTTCATTGTCTGGAAACCCTACGAAAATTTACATGAGAAGTTTCTAAAGCAGTTTGCGGGGGGTGGGGGGAGGGGTCAAAATGTCAAGTGGTTTATTTATGGGGGTGACAAAATTCTTAGTGTACTGCCACATGCCCAAAGTGGTTTAATAAAACCACAAATTTCATAGGCCCCATCTCTGTTAAAGTCGATAAGCCTTAGGGGTATGCAATTCAACTAAAATAGTTGATTTCTGACTACTAAGATTTTCTATTGAAAAGTGTTTGCAATTTATCTATGTGTCTCTATTAAAAAGTGTTTAAAATTATTATTTTTAAAATAAATAATAATCCCGCATCCTCTATTAAACCATTTTTCCCAAAAAATTGCATGTGCCTGAAAGTTCGACCGAGAACCAATTGGAAAAATTCAGAATTTGTTTTACTAGCATTTCCTTTGACAAGAAAAAGCTACAATAGAATGTGTGCATGCAGATCCCTTTCCATATTTTGGTCTATTTAATGGACACTGGATAATGTTACGTGGCTTATTTATGTGGGCATTGAAATTCTTATTGTACTGCCACATGCCCAAAGTGGTTTAATAAAACCACAAATTGCATAGGCCCCATCTCAGTTAAAGTTGATAAGCCTGAGGGGTACGCAATTCAACTGAAATAGTTGATTTCTGACTACTAAGATCCGCTGTTGAAAAGTGTTGCCAATTTATCTATGTGTCCCTATTGTTTACCATCTTTGAAAATTTGGGCAACTTATCTTTCAAATCATAACCCTACATCTTCTATGCTAATTCTCAGAACTCATTATACATGGAGTAGTTGAAATTACTTCTAAAGAAATATGACCAAATATTTAGAGAGTATTCATTTCGTCACTACAACAAATACCAACTCTCTTGCACCCCGAGTACTTAGTGCTTCTCTTCAATAAATGGAATTTTTCCTTTACACATGGTATCGAATTTTTCGAGGCAGTTTCTGCATGTTGCTTTAGCACATTTGATATTTTTATTTGTGCGCCCCTTTTTAAATGATTGAGAATAATCCCACATCAACCACAAAAATCAACCCCCATGTGTTAATATACATCAACGTGGTGAGAGTTATCCCCTTATGGGTTGCTCAACGTTTTTCAATTACAAACCCCCTTATGGGTTGCTCCCTTGATGTTGTTTACTAGGCTTTCATTTGTGACTTTGGTTGTAGGCTTCGATGGCATGTGTAGCTTAATTGCTTGATTGGAAACATTATAGATTGACTTGAATATTGGGGATACACCCAATAATTTTTTGTAACAATTTTAATTTTAAAAAATAAGAATAATTTTATAAACAATTTAATTTTTAAAACAATAATAATGTTTTTTATAAAATTATATAAATATTATGTAATAAAAAATATTATTTTAAAAATAGTCACATGGGGTAGCTCAAGCGGCAAGGCCGTGGAAATAGAGTCTCACCGAACCGGAAGTCTTGGTTCCAATCGGGGCTACCCTGCCCCCGATGGGGGTTACTTAACGGACATGTAAATCGGAGAGTCCGCCCCAGCTTACAAAAAAAAAAATAAAAATTAATTAATTTTTAAAATAAATAATAATCCGACATCCTCTATTAAACCATTTTTCCCAAAAATTTGCATGTGCCTGAAAGTTTGGCCAAGAACCAATTGGCAAAATTCAAAAAATTTTTTAGCAGTATTTCCTTTGACAAGAAAAAGCTACAATAGAATGTGTGCATGCAAACTCCTTTCCATTTTTTGGTCTATTTAATGGAAAATGAGGAGGACGAGATTCATCCATTCTCTTGGGAGAAAATGTTGTGAGACAAAGGATTCCTTGGCAGTAGTACGTTCATCGAGAGCTCGGGGGTGGCCAGTTGTAAAAAGATTATGTGCAGCTGAGCCTACTTTTGGGTGCAGAGTCATCCCCCCTAAAAAAAATGTGGTTAGAGGAATTCAAAGAGCATTCAAGTCCAAAAGCACAAGTAAGGAATATCGTCGATACAGGTAAGTTGTCTCTGCTCGTGTTTTTTTTGGAAATTCTATGTTAAATAGTTAAATAGTTGTGTGTTGATTATTAATCACCTAAATTGATGTAATTATTTATATATTTTAAATAAGGGTTGGAAAGTAATGGAGGTCTGCAAGGCTGCAGCCGGCAACCATGGAGGCTTCGGGGGCCATAAACCTAGGGATTGATGGCCATAGCTCTCGCACCTGGCTGGCCTGAACTTACCACCCACCTCCCTATCTCCCTGTGGTTTACACTCACTCAGCTCGAGGTCACCTTGCAACAGAGACTCACCGGGAAATCACAGCTGGTTTAACCTACATCCTGTTACTTTACCTCCTTGATAACTGTAGCTCCCCTAACCGTGACTGTCGATTTCGATGGAGCTTGACGATGTTGACTATGAGGCAGACCCTCACCCCGACCAGGTTATCTGGTTGCACCATTGAACCGTGACGGGCTCTGGCCCTTTTGCTGCCACTCTATGACTGTTGACAGTTGCTCAGTCTACTCAGACTTGACCGAGTCCTTCTGAAAACCATCCCCCACCCTCAGACCACATTGAATATGCTCCTAGTTTGGATTGTCCCCTGCTCTCTCTAGCAACCTTGAACCTGCTGGGAACTTGCCTGCAGCCCTCTCCCACTCTCGACGCCCCCCTGTTTCACCCTCCTCATACCTCAGCACCCCATTGTGCTCCCTTTACCTCCTGTATCCCCCCATCTGGGCCCCCTTCCCTCACCATCCCTACCTTCACAAGTGCTACCCTAACCCCTGGAGGTTCAAATGCTAACACCCCCATCCGCTCAGGCTGCTTCAGCTCCCCGATCCTTAACCCTAAATCTACCCTGTCCACACCCCAAACTGTCAACCAGGGCTGCTAGGGTCTTCTCAAGGATTATCTGATTGCTCGTCGTTCATATAAACCCAAGAAAGGAAGGTGCCTAAAATCGGAGACGAGGACATCAACCTAACCCTAAGCGAGGATATACCGATGGAAGAAGTCGCAGATACGGCAAAGAAGGTGCTGGTGGGTCGAGTAAGGGGTAGAAACTACTCAGTGGATTGTCTTCACCTCTGTACCTCGGAGATTTTGGGTTCCCTTCTCAAAGAATTACCCATTATCAGGGTCCTGTCTCGTGGGTGGTTTGTCGTGCGCTTCCACAGGGAAGAATACACCGACTGGATACTATCCCACTTCTGGCACATCGAGCTCACTCCAGTACTGTTAAAAACGTGGGACCCTTTATTTGATCCAGAGCGAGAACAGTTGGGTGCAGGGCCGATTTGGGTCCATTTGCGAGGCCTTCCAATGCAGTTTTGGACCCTTGTTGTGTTCAAGCGTATTGGAGATGCACTGGGTACCTACTTAGAACATGACCAATCTTTTTAAAAGTCAGGGATTATGACAATGGCGCGAATCCTAGTTCATCTGGATACTAGGGAGGGGCTAGAGGAAAAGATAACCCTTCACTGGAGGCACTTCTCACACTATCAAAACCGGGATTACGAACAAGTGCCTTTTCGGTGCCGAAGATGCCACAAGGTCGGCCATCTATACAAGGATTGTCCATTGTTCACTCCTATTTCTCAAGAGGTTGCAAGGGGATCGAAACATCGTCTGTCTGAAGACCCAATTGTGGATGAGCAACCCTCAGGTTAGGATCACTCAAAGGATGCGGATGGAGTCACTACTCAGCAATCTAGTGCTCCACGGATACCACCTACATCCCCTCCACTGACTCGATCCCAGTCTGTGGTGGAAGCTTCTCCTACAATGGGTATTGCTCCTACTTCCCTTTCCTCTGCTCTGCTTTACAATCAATTAAATGCATCTATACATATTCCTGTTTCCCACTGTGCATCCCTATCGTGCACACATCCCTCCATTAACTGTGAGCTTGAGCCCCCCTCCCCCATTTTCTCCACAACCCCGCCGTCTTTACAAGCTCTGAACCCTCTCCTTCAACCCCCTCCCTCCCCCTCTGCGTCGGGCTTGCACACCTACAACCTCCGATTTTGTCCCTTGAACAGTTCCTCGCTGCTAGGTCTCGGCATCCCCCGCCTCCTTTCCGAGATTAAACCCTCCAGAGGCAGGCCTTCAAAGATATCCAAAGCCATCAAATCTGCGGTGGGAGATGTAGCACAAGGTCGACAGACCACCATTGAAAGGGCACTTAGAGCATCTGAAACCATTGATTATGTTCCCTAATGATTTGGCTCTCTTTCAATTGTAGGGGCTTGGCCAGTCCAAAAAAAAAATTGGCCCTCAAGTGCCTCTTGAACTGTTCCCCCTCTGACATGATTTTTCTTCAAGAAACCCTAGGGCCTTCTGATCAGATCACTAAGATCCTGCAAGTTCTTCTACCTAGCTGGCACCTCCAAGTCTTGGATGTTGTGGGCCGATATGGAGGTCTAGCCATTGGCATCAATCCAAAATTAATTAAGGTGATATCCTCTTGGGGGGGCCAGGGTTTCCTGGGCATGGAAATTTTCTCTACAGATTTAGGAAAACAGATTCGCATCATTAATATCTATGCCCCCAACCAAAATAGACTTGATTTCTAGCAATCTCTTTTGGATAACCCCTTGATTAATAGTACCACTATTATAGGGGGAGACCTGAACTTTTCCATTGGAAATGAGGAATCTTGGGGGCATCACTCGCAGCTTGACCCTCTCTCAGACCAACTGAGCTCTCTTCTAAATCAATATGGGCTCATAGATGTATCCATGAACAAGAAGATGCCAACATAGCATAATAGACGTACTGGCGAAGCTGCCCTTGGTAGAAGGCTGGACAGATATCTCATACATGAAGAGATACTCATAACTTTTGCCATCTACAGACAATGGGTAGGCTTGGGGGGAATCTCGAATCACTCCCCCATCTTCTTGGAAGTGGCTGGCCCATCTAGGAAACCAAGGGCCCCTTTCAAATTTAACTCTTCTTGTTTAAAGGACCCGTATTATATTAAGATGGTTTCGGATTTCTGGCATGCCCAACCACCCCGCAAGGATCAGAGGAAGGCTACGGATTTCTATAGAAACCTGTATCAGCTCAACAGATTAACCATTAACTGGACTAAAAGAAAAAAAGCAAGGGATGACCAATCCCTTGTGGATATCGAAGATCAGCTGGCCTCCTTAATGGATGTTTGTGGGCTTGGCTACTTATCCACTGAAACAAAGCTTCATCTAGTGCACTTGGAATCTCAGAGATCCAAGATCCTTCTGGACGGGGAAGAATTATGGAGACTTAGAAGTAGAGAAATCTGGCTACAAGCGGGGGATGGCAACACAAAATTCTTCCACAATTTTGCCAATGGAAGGAAGGCCAGCAATAGTATATGGCAGATGCCCTCGGAACAGGATCATTTGGCCACCACTCACTCACAGCTCGCCCAACTTGGTATCTCCCACTTCAAGCAGCTCTTCAAAGCTCCCCCTACACCATATCTTGCTGAAATCGTTAACCTAGCTAGCCATTTCCCTGGGTACTTGGAACCGGATGGAATCGATGATCTCATAAAACCAGTTTCCATGGGGGAATTAGAAAGCACACTCAAATGGTTCAAGAAAGACAAAAGTCCAGGGCTGGATGGCTGGCTAGTGGAATTCTATATTGCTTTCTTGGACATCATTGGACCAGACCTGCTAGGAGTGATAGAAGAGAGTCGGTCTCTTAGTCGCATATATCCCCCCTTAAACTCCACTTTCATTGCCCTCATACCCAAGACTGACTCCCCCACCTCCTTCCATGACTTTCGCCCCATATTCCTCTGCAATTGTCTCTACAAAATTATCGCCAAGATTATAGCCATTTGAATCAATCCAATCCTCTCAGAACACATTTCTCAAGAACAATTCACCTTCCTCCATAATAGACATATTCATGAAGCCATTGGCTCTGCCCAAGAGGCCCTCCACACCATTAAATTGGGAAAACTAAAAGGTATGGCACTCAAAATAGATCTCTCAAAAGCATTTGATAAAGTAAGTTGGTTATATCTAAGGATGATACTCACACATCTAGGCTTCCCTCTGGAGTTCACCAGATGGATAATGGGATGTATAACTTCAATATCCTTTGCAATCCTTATAAATGGGTCAACCTACCATCCCTTTCAGGTGGAAATGGGAATGAGGCAGGGATGCCCCTTATCCCCCCTACTGTTCCTTCTAGTTATGGAAGGTCTGAGTAGACTGATAACAACAGAGAAGCGAGTTGGGATACTCATGGGACTTATGATTACTGATCACTTCCTATTGACCCATCTAATTTTTGTTGATGATATCCTCATATTTCTCAATGGGTGTATACAGGATATCATTACTCTTAGGGAGTCATTAAAACTCTTCAGTGCTGCTATAGGAATGGAAATCAATAGGGAAAAGTCTACTGTATCTTTCTTTGAATGTACCCAACAAGAAATTAATCTCACCCTACAAAATTTCCCCTATCAAATACTGGATCTACAGGATGGACTGAAATATTTGGGCTTCAGGATAAAAGCTGATGGCTACAAAATAGCAGATTGGACCTGGTTGATCACAAAGGTGGAGAAAAGAATAAATATCTGGTGTTATCGCCTTCTATCTAGGGCAGGAAGACTAGTGCTCATAAAAGCAGTAATAGAAGCAACCCCAGTCTTTTGGATGTCCTTGGCCTTGATTCCCTTGGGGATTCTACATAGGATCCAACGAGTTTGCAGCCATTTCCTATGGAAGGGACAAAAGGATGGAAAGCCTTGTTAGCACTTGAGATTTCACCTAGGCTAAGATAGACAAACCTCAAAGCTACATCAAACCATTTCACCTCGTAGCTAGCCCTACGAGGTATGAGAAGGCTCTCTCGGGTCAAACTCGGTGGATTTGTCAATAGGATGAGTTGACCAATTAGGAACAAGGATTTTAGGCTAGTAAACTGATAAGGGGGTTTGATTTAAAGTTTTTGGGTTTTTTGGTGGCAATTGGAGGGAGTGCAATTCAGGGTGCGGGGATTGAGCTCAGTTTTTGCAGGTGGGTCTTTGGGGCAAGGTAGGAGTTTATGCTGATGCCTTTAGCTGAAAGAGATGATCTAGGAGGAAAGAAGAGAGGCTAAAGAGGGCAAACAATGAATTCGAATCCTCTCTAGACAGTGGAAAACATAAATTTTAAACAAAATTGAAAGCTGAGCATGGCATGCATGAATTCAAACTTTATCACTTCTTTTGTTTAAATAGCAGCAAGAGATTAAGAAATGGAACACATAAACACACTTACAATGACAAGTAGGAAACACACCATCAACATAATAATCCACAAGAATCCACAATGAAGTCTGCAAAACCCTGGCCTTCCTTTTCCTCAAATTGCAGAAATACAAGTCAAAAAATACAATAGAGCTTCTCCCTCTAGAGTCCAACCATGAAAATGAGAAAGAGAAGGCATAATATAGAAGGTCTAACTCCTTTCCCCACCTCTAGGGGTCGAGCTCAGCTTCCTAGGAGCTGTTGCAACTAATTCTAAATCAGTCACTAGATAATAGGTCAGCACAACAACTTGCCTCTAAAACTTAGGAAACCTATCCATGCATTAAATATTTACTATTTACATCAAAGAAGCTTCTAGGAGAGGTAAAGAAGAGTAAAAGTATCTAATGCCATGAAATTTACACAAGAATCCATCATTTACATGCCCAAATAGTTAACCAAAGTGAAAACAGTGCTTTGCTGGTCGAACTGGTCAAAAACTGGCAAATTTGCCTGAGTGGTCGCACCTCTGGCTCGACTGGTCGCACTTTTTTGCAGCTCTGTTTGAGGGCTTTCCCGGTGTCCCAATCAGGTGCAGGATAGCTCGTTGGAAAGGTCTGGAAGTCTACTTTCCAAACCAACTGGAATTTCTGAATTTGGAGTTGATTTGACCCCTAAAAAATCAAATCTCCAGAGACTGCTTTCTGCAACTCAAAAAAGGGGCAGAAAGTCAAAATTTGCATGCATTTTGAGCTTTTGGGAGCCCAAATATCCATAAAATCTGAAATCCTTCCATATGCAAGTGTATCTTTGCCTGAAAAATCCAAAAATGTAGAGTTTTCCCCGTTCCGAGCTGTCCCCACGACTGGTCTCGTAAGGGGTGAGACCACTTGAATGGCCAAAACCTATAAAATTCCCAAAAATGCCAAAAATGCCTCAAAATTCTCAAAATTTCTTGGGTTTGCTGCTAGGAGGAAGATAATGAGTATCATGGTGAGTGAGAGAAGCCTCGGCCAAGATATTGAGCGGGTTGGTCTTCTTCTTCCTCTTGCGGACCTCGGTCAACCTTCTTTGGAACACCTTCATCTTCGCCTTGCAAACATGCATCCTTGCCCAATAATGGTTTTTCATGTTCCTTAGCAATTTGTTGTTTCTATTGGCCTTCGCCAACAGCCTCTCTAGATGTGTGTTTACCCGGATAAGCATGGATTCTCTCTCTTTGGGCAGCAAGTCACCGGGCCTCCTACAGTTGATGACTCGATCACTTCGAATCCTCCATAGCTCATCCAACTCTTTCTCATCCTCAACCTGTTTGTTTCGCTGCTCCAAATATGTGATTACCCATTTTGCCATAAATAATTGTGTCTGCAGTGAATGAATCTCGGTGCTTTGCTCTCGGATGATATCCTTGAGGTCTGTGCTAGGAGAACCGGCATCAAGATCAATAACCGGAGCACCTGACACTCTCGCCTCAATCATGGGCTGCTTGCCCCTCTCTGCTACCTGTGCTGCTGTCGGAAACGAGGCCCCTTCCACCTGATGTGGAGATAACACTCGCTGATCTGATGATGATGACGAGACCCCTTCCACCTGCTATGTTGAAAATACTTGTCGAGTTGCTGCAAACAAGGTTCTATGACCTCTCTGATATGTACACTGTAGTGGGGAAACAACATGTGTCGGCACAATAATCTCTGCCTGGCGTGATGGACCTCCCTCCTCATCAATGGCCTCTGGCTCTAGCTGTGACTGTGATGGCACTGTAAAGTCCTCATGAGAAATGAAGTCTGCCCATGAAATGCCCTGCTAACTCAACTGATAAGAAACAACAAGCTGAATGAGACCATGATGGCACAAACTCCTATGCTGTTGGGCTGGGGACTGC
>APFE031160728.1:215302-240746 GCA_000404065.3 Pinus taeda
CTCTGGCTCTAGCTGTGGCTGTGGTGGCACTGTAAAGACCTCATGAGAAATGAAGTCTGCCCATGGAATGCCCTGCTGACTCAACTGATAAGAAACAACAAGCTAAATGAGACCATGATGGCACAAACTCCTATGCTGCTGAGCTGGGGACTGCCTCTAAAACACAGATGACATCCTCTGAATGTCCTGGAAGAAGAAAACCGGGATGTTCATCATCCTCACTCGGGTAAAGTGCATCAACATGCGAATGTGACAAGAGAAGACCTGTGAAAATCTTCCCTCGCATGTAAAGTACTGCATGATAAGTCGCATGATTGAAGCATACTCCGCCCGGAGGAATCTGAAAGGAAAGACTCCTGACAAGACAAGTGACTCACAAATGCTGGCCTGACATATGGCTCAAAATAAACAAAATCCAGCAATTTGCGCTTGGGCCACACCTCTTCCACATTCGGTATCCCGATAGCCTCTGAAATCATCTCTGGAGATAGTATAAAATTCACCCCTGCAAGAGTGACCTATCCATCATGAAGGTGCAAAACAAATAAACGGGCCAACTCACTATGATGCTGAATCTGAGAAAGCCTCTCACAGAACTGAAAACATGACATGTAACGAAAACCATTCATTGCCAAAGGACAAGCCTGCAATGCTGCCAAAGAAGTAGGTTCCTGTCTCCCATGATGACCACCTTTCTTACGAAGCCTCTGCTGTACCTCCACCTCTGTAGATGATGAATGGTCATCACCTAGCTCATAACTCTCGGTGTCTGACATGGTTTTGGAACAAGATGAGCAAGCTGAAATATAAATAGAACTACTGCCTCTGCCTGCAAAATGCTGAGAAGTATGCTGTTTTCAAGGGGAAAAAATCATAAGGGAAATGTTAGGGGAGGGAATTTTAATAAGGAATGGGAAAATATGAAAACAGGGATTTTTAGGGATAATTCACAAAATGTTAACATATCATCTCATCTTTCAGGAAATCATTTGCAACGAAATACTTTATTAGGATTTTATCATAAGGGAAAACATGTATGATAGTGACTAAGGGAAAGGACATGCATTTCAATAGGGGTATGGGACAACATTGTTCATTTGAGTTGTTGTCCTTTAATGTACATCATGAAGCAAACTGTGTTATTTGAAAGGGATTCATATACATTTGGTCGTAGGGGAAGGAGGGCTTTATTTACATTTTTGTCAAAAGGAGATTGACAACTTCAAAAGGAAAAGAGAAAAAGGGAAAACAGGGTTTGGTTTTGGGAGACACAGCAACATTATTTTGTAGACCATAACCACAGCAATATGTCCATTTTCTAAATTTATACAGCTGCATTTTTTAATTTTTCTTTTTTATGAATATCATAACAGTAGCCTGCCTCTTTTTTTTATACACAACAATACCTCTTTTGTTCATATTTGGTCATTTTGGCATATTATTGCTATTTTTCTTTTCACATAATATTTTTATATTTTTTTTGTTATTCTTTTGTTTTCCTTGCTGTTGGTTCATTTAGTTTGTTTGTTGTGGGGAGGGTATTAGGGTTTGGGTGGAATATGAGTGGCATTAGGGTTTTGTAAAGGGATTTGGGGAGGGATAGGTTTTTTAGGAATATGGGATGGGAAATTTAGCATTTCTTGCAAATGAAATAAGAGATAAACATGTATTAACATTTGTGAATTTAATTTAAAAGGAAACAAGGATGGGATAAGAGGGAGTTAAAGCCTTGAGAAAACACACAATCCCTAGCATAATGCCTACATTAACAACAGCCAAATTCACCAATTCTCTTGCAAATCTTAAAGGATAAAACCATTAGACACATCATCATTCAATCATCCCTTGGCATCATTGATGAATTTAGAGCCTACCTCGATCGATTTGGCACTTGGGAGGGCGATTTAATTGATTTGGAGGGTTTCTGGCAAACTCAGGCCGAGTGGTCGCGCCCCTTCTGAAAACGCACTGTGGGAGTGGCGCTGAATGGTCGCGCCCCGCCCAACTGGTCGCGCCCCAGTTTCGAGTGGTCGCGCCCCTTGGAAATGACCGAAATGCTGCAAATCGCCTTCCTTGAGCTCTCTCTTGTGTTTTGCAAGCTTGCAAATGCATAATGAGGCCATGAAGAGGGAAATTTAGTCTTTATAGGTCCACATTAGAAAAATTAAATCATCAAACCCACTTTCTAATGTTGTATGTTTTGACATTCATTTTAACACTGTTTTTTAAGTTTCACTTTGCCTGAAATTGATCTTTTGAGTGCTTTAACTTGGTTCTTTTTGCAGGTTGACTATCTGATGGACTCTGGCGAGGAAACCAAGGTTATTGCCGGCATTTTGAAGATTTTTGAAAATTTTCCTTATTTTGCAAATTTCACATGACCTTGGGTTTAAAAACAGAGTTTTTAAATCCAAGGTATAAATGAGCTGTAGCTGATGAAAAATATCAATGGAACATATTACATACCTCCTTCTGGTTTGCTGGGGACTATTAGACTTTTGACTCATGACCTTGCAATGATTTTGACCAAAACCCTAGACCTAGACTTGGGATTTCAAGACAAAAATAAAACAAGTGTGACACAAGCTCATTCAAATGATATGACCTGATCCAGCAAAGCCAAGAAGGGAATAAAGACCAGCTCCTCCATCAGTGTTATGGCATGCCTAACGGGATGCAAAACTGATGCTGATGAGACACCTACATATGCATATGCAAAGAACTATTGATCACTGATGGAGGGCTCAAGACCGACACTAACAAGCCTTATGTGTGGGTTAAATGGAGCAAAATTACGACCCCCAAAATATGGGGAGGATGGGGCTTAAAGCATCTCTCGACTTTTGCACAAGCACTGGCTACAAAGCAAGGTTGGTTACTTTTGAAACACAAGAGTCTTTGGTCGGAGGTGATCACCCATAAATACATTTGGCCCAACTCTATTCTTGATTGGATAAGGCGACCTACATGGAACAGAAAAGGCATTTCAGTCATTTGGAGGGCCATATTAAACACCCTACCCATCATCAAAAGAGGACTTATCTGGAGGATTGGAAATGGGGCGTTAGTGTGTATCAAGATTGATCCTTGGATTGGTAGTGGGAATGTTTATCAACTACCACAAAAATTTACACACACAT
Organism: Pinus taeda; assembly: GCA_000404065.3. Taxonomy (NCBI): domain Eukaryota; kingdom Viridiplantae; phylum Streptophyta; class Pinopsida; order Pinales; family Pinaceae; genus Pinus; species Pinus taeda. The sequence continues at coordinate 218,443 of APFE031160728.1, forward strand.
CAACCACAATGGAGCCCTGTACATATCAGAACTAGGAGACCATCGTAATACAACCATTCTTCAGCAAGCATGGCACACAGGAGAGGCTTGGAATATCCCGAACCATTGGGAAAGACAATGGAGAATTTTTCTGTAAGCTCTATCAGAATCCCATGTTCGCCTCAATGAAGAAGAGGATGAATTGATTTGGTGTTTAACTAAAAATGGTCATTACTCCTCCAAGCAAGGGTACAATCTCATTCACGCTGAGCACAAACCGGATAGATTGATGAGCTAGTGGAGTCAACTTTGGAAGTTGAAAGCACCCCCACGCACAAAATTATTAATGTGGAATATCATAATGGATAAAACCCCCACAGGAGCTAATCTCAGAAAACTCAGGTTCGATTTGGTGCGTTCTATGCCACGAGGAGGAGGAAACAAATCAACACTTATTCCTCACATGTCCTACTTCCTAAACACTCTGGACACAAGTACTTCACACTCTAAATATTAAGCAAACTTAGAGTGGCATTGATATCCCAAATGCTTGGGATAGTTCATGGGAAGCTGCAACTGAACCAAAATCTAGAAATCTGCCACTACTGGTCACTTGGCATATATGGATGGGCTGCAACAATATCATCTTTCGAGACCAGAACATAAACAGGGCCCTGATACCTCCAAGTGCTATGAGGAACTCCCGGCCGAGGAATTTGTCAACAGAACCCGGATCATCACATAGGAACAGATTGAAAAAGCCCACCCCTAGGCATATTTTGATGGGGCTGCACAAACTCAGGGATGTGGGGGAGGCATAATCTTTCATCTATCAGACACCCATTTTTTTCACATATGCACGGGTTTGGGAGAGGGTACAAATAATTATGCAGAGCGGATTACTCTTCGACACTTGTTACATTTTACCATCCTCAAACAATGCAGATACTTACAAATATTTGGGGACTCCAAAATAGTCATAAATTGGTTTAACAACACAACTTTATGCCATGCATATACTCTCAGAACTATTATGGATGAATTTTTTTTTCTTAAAACACATTTTGATCACATTTCATGCACTCATATCTACAGGGAGCATAATGAAAGTGCGGACAAGCTATCGAAAGAGGCAACACATCATCCTCGAGGAGAATGGCTGATCACAGAGCACACACCGGAGAGGACCTACCAGTACTTCCACAGACCATACATAGATCAGGAACTTCAGAGGGCAGACAAGCCCTAATATCAGCAACATATACTTGTCTCTTTCACAGTTGCTTTCTTATGTTGTAATTAGCAGACCTTTGGCAACAGAACAACGATCAATATTGGTGATTTTTTGAATATGTAATTATTTATATATGTACAACACACCCAACTGGGTCTATCTATTTTAAAATTTTGTAACTACAAACAACTGACTACAGTCACAATATTTGCATATGCCTATGGGCATCTACAACATGTAATTGTCAACAAATTAATGGAAATTATGATTTTTCTCCCCGGGATTTTTTTTTTTTAAATAAGGGTTGTTACAGTTTGCCTCAACTACCATAAGCAATTCCCACTTGTAGTCACCTATGTGATTGCTTATGAAAATCCACTTATGTTACAACTTCATAATTGTAAACCAAGAAAAATAGTCTTGGGGAAATATTATGCATATAGGCAAGGAATGCAAGGTTGAGTTATCAATTGGAAGCTCTAGAGAGAAGTGGTGTCACCCCAAGGACTCGACACTTCAATATAGAACCCCCATACATGTAATAATCCCACCAAATAAGTTAAGAAGAGATATACACTCCACTTGCTTATCTTGATTTCATGATTTACACCTATGTTAGAGGTGCTTTCCTAGTGAGCTCTCCTTGTAATGGATTTGGCACTCATTACTTGATTTCTAGTTTGGTTTTATGGGCTTGGAGAGTTCACTCAATAATACTATACCAAGGTCCTAAGCTTAAACCAATGTTAATTTGCTAAAAAAAAATGGCTAATTGTTTTAATTAAAGACTTATTTTTAGGTTTGTTAATTACTCAAAGGTATGGAGTGGACTTGATGATGTTTTTGACTATTTTCCAATAAAAGAAAACGAACATATGAAGAATGCAATAGACGCACTTTCTATTATCTTTGATGAACACTAAGTAAAAGAACAAGAGGTTATTTTCATAATTCAAACACACAAATGTAATATCACTTAATACAATTGAAGGTACCAAAAACACTTAACAAATTTCAGGTTCCAAAAGATGAAATCTAATGCATCAATGCAACTTTTAATGGAAACCTAAAATTCCTAAATAAATGATTGTGCAATGTAATTCTACTTTCAATTTCACTTATAGTGTAAATGAAACAAATGACGCAAAATACAATCAAATACGAAAATGAAACATAATTAATTTTTTCGACAAGGCCACTATTCTAAGCCAAAAGAAATGCAAATTCACTCAAGATAACAAATGCCATGTGGAACCCCATAACCCAATAATGATTAAAATAAGACAATATTAATAGAACCAAAGGTGCAAAAGCTACTTATCGGTTCTTATTAACTTTAAAAATACAAGACACATAAAGATTTAGAGGAAAACTGTTAGGGCTAATCTACTTGCATAATTTAAGACATCATTATATTAATCCAAGATTCATAAACTGATGAAGCACACTATTACATGTGTAAGTATTAGCTTAGGTCCCTAATGTGTGAATTTAATGAATAAGAATCTTAACTAAAAACATAATTCAAATTCAAAATGAGTTCTAAGAATGAGATTCAAAGGACCAATTATTGATGCTAATCAAAATCTTAAGTAAAGAATGAATTTCAAACTAACATTTATAATCAAAAGAAGTATGGATGCTCATTAAGTCATTAAATAAGATTTGACTATAGTGAAATTCAATAACAACTATGATTAAAGGAAGTATAAATGCTAATCAAGTAACTGTAGTGAAAAAACTAAAATTTGTAAATTGATATAAAAAAAAAACTATCCACTTGAACTATTGCAATGTAAAATAAAGTTCTAGACTAATAATGCCACTTTGAAGACAAAATAGGAACTAATCTTTCCAATCTAAGGCTATCAAAGCTTGCAAAGGTAGAAAACCAAGTTTTGAGATTGCATCCCTCAGATGACTCACACAACAATACTTTGTTCACTTGTGGATTTTGTTGATTGTGAAAGAATTCAAATCGCTCATGTGTTAAATGAAATACTGCTATAAATCAAATCAGATGAAAGCAATTGAGTCAAGTCTAGTTATCTTATTAAGCACCCAATGGAGTCTCAATAGGTAGAAAATTAGGTTGTAGTGTCTCTATTCTAGTCCAATGGGTGAAAAAGTATTGCAAGAATACTTTGTGAACCGCTCCAATCCTTACTGATAAGAGATATTAGACTTGATTTGAAGGAAAATTATACTTCATCAAAATAAATGTTTGTTGCAGTATAAATAGAGGCCAATTTACACACATATAACATAAATTTAAAGAAAATATAGAGAGGTATTTACCAATGAAAAAATGCACATGAATATGTGCATATGAAAGATAGGTACACATGCCAAGAGATTGGGGACCCTCTAAGAGTTGACATGCACACACAAAGTAATCTATTGATTGTAGAACCTTAGAGTCACTATAAATTAATGAGGGAAACAAGTACAACACTTAATTAAAAGTTTCTTTGTATAGAGGAACTTCATCCCTTGGTCTTCACTCTCTATGATTATTTATAAAAAACCAAAATGAAACTAACAAGTTATAAATCCTCCATGATTTAACTGTGTGTTTGATTTAGCATCCATACTTAGATAATTCAACATCTTAAGCATTCAAATTCAATACAAATTGCATGTTCCAGAAATAGGTGTAAATTTTCTTATTGGTACAACATGATTTCCTTTGTTGGTGTCGTGTTGACCGTCACATTAACCTATCTTTTTCATTTGAGATATCATGGATCCAGGAAGAAGCTATCCATCTCATGAAGCCCGAGAAAAAAAAACTCATGTTCCCATATTTTCCCAAACTGCCTACAAATATCTTAATGAAGGAATAGTTACCAGATCAAATTATTTCATGTAAAAATTGGTAAAAATGAATTATCAACATCTAAAAATTACCAAAGAACAAAAAATAAAATAAAATAATGAAAATACCCTTTTATGGATTTATTTGGTTTCATTGGGAAAATATAGGTAAAATGAGGCAAAAGTGAAGGAAAAAAGAGTGAATATGGTTGAAACGATGAGATTTTTAAGTGGATATTCCCGAAAGATAAGTTATTGCACATCCTCATGCAATCATTGTGTTCCTTTTTTCATTTTTTACATGACCCTTGATACACATAAGAGGACATCCACATTAGATGTGGACCTTCTCTATATTGGATGCCTTGGTCTCTGCTTTAGTACTTTAAATTTAGGACTTTGATTTTGATCTTCAATGCTTGTATCTATTTATACCATTGGTAGGCTTGCTTTGTTATCATGGCATTTTCCTTTTATAATCTCTCATCTTCTTCCTTCAACTTTCATTTTCCTCAATAATGTTCATACTCTTCCTACTAAGCATTTGATTTTGTGTCTTGATACACATTTCCAATACTTTCATTTCTTTAACTTCTTTTTTCAATCTCCTAATTTTCCTTTTCTTTTTTATCATGTCTAGCTCTGAAAATGAAGTAATATATTTTCCCTTCTTTGAATCTTGTATAATGTAGAAGTTCCTTTTTGAGTATTAGTAAAGGTAGAGAAGTATTTTTCTTCAAGTGGTGATGGTTCCCTTTCCTTTGCTACAAATATGTATGGTATTTTTTTTTATTCGATTGCAAATGTATATGGTCTTCCTTCATTTGATTCTAAAGACGTGAGATAATCATATATATATATATATATATATATATTTTATCTCTATCAACTTCCAACATTAATGTTGTAGAGGTAGAGAAATTTGTCTTTAGTTTCTTGGGAATTTTTGTAAATGCCCATTTCTGTTTGGCTATCTTGTTTACTTTGTTTATTAAGTTATTTGAAAATATCACTGGTTGCCCTTCTTTGATATGTGATTGATTATTTTGTGGGCTCTTCCACTTCTGAACTTTCTTTTACCCCCAGAAATTATTATTTTTGTCCCCTTAGCTAAACAAAGTCATGTTGTTCCTATTCTTCATACTTACTTATAATGTGTTCTTCATTGGTTTCTTCCACAAAACCATTACCAATAAGGAAATGTTTCCAAGTTGTGTCCTTCCTTTTAATTCGTGCAATATCATCTTGATGATGCCACAATGATAAAGATTTCATCTTCATTCCTTGGCTTCCTTTGGATGACCTTGGATATTTTTATCATTTTTCTCAATAGATAATAAGGCATATGAACAATTTTTTCATTCTTTCTATGAAAAATAAAGCATATATGATATAAAAACGTAACATTGTATCTTTGTTCACAAGTTACATATACCTAGTTGAGAAATTCTAAATCTTTCTAAGGATTTTTCAGCCAACTTCTTAGAACTCCTATTGTACATTTACGTTTTTATCTTGATCTATTAAGAAAGGGAGTTCAATATATATCTTCAATAGGTTTGTTTTTGAACCATTTGTCACCTTTCTGAGGTAAGCCAATGATTTGTGACAATGAGTGCTTAGAGACATGAATTATTTTGTTACCCACTTGTGTACATTTCCCATCAAAAGAGTGGGAAAAGGTTCTTGTGACTTCTACGTTATGCCCCTAAAACTTGAAGAAGAAGTCAATCCTTATTGCATTTTAAATAATTTGTTGAAGTTTTTATTGTAGATGAGCTATTTTAAAACTTTATAAGGCTTATATTCAACTCCCATTTCCATTGTGTTTTAGTGGCTACAACCACCCTCCAAAATTTTGCCTTAGCTTGTTTTGGAGCCTCCCTACCAACCTTCACAGTAGCTTGCCTTGCTTCGTCAAGTCCTCAAGCTTCAGTATCTTTCTTGCTCTAAGGCAGCCTATCGATCAAAGTTTGGTCTTTTTCCTTCATAGGCTGCTCACCCGGACTTGGTCCAACTGCAGGTTGAGCATCTTCCCAGTGAAATTTGCGCATTTCTGGATGGAAACCAGCCTTTCCCTCCAGGAATTGCGCAATTCCCTCTGACAGCCTGCTAGGTTCTAGGATTGCACATTCCTGCCATCCAACCCTCCCAATAGGAATTGTGTAATTTTTCCCATCAACAGGAATTTAGCCCAGGATTTGCGCAAATCTGGGTAGCAGTCAACTGTTGGCCAATATATTGTGCAATCCCCTTGGGTAGTCAGCCCAAATTACAGTCAGGAATGTATATTTTTCTCCAGCAGTCAAGCAGTCTCTTACATGTGCAGCTGAGTTGACTGGTTCCCTCCGGGACTGAGCAAAACGGACTTGCATGCATAGGCTGCTTCTACCAGGGCAGCATGCAAAGGCATCCCTTGTTTCAAGGATCTATGTTTAGCAGTTGGAGGTTACATGCAAGGAGTAATTCTGAAACCTCCCTCAAAGTGTCGCTTCCCCTAGATTTGTGGCATGCGCGTCATAACCCTGATGTTATAAAAAATCATCAACTGGATGCTGTAGATCTCATTCCTCACATCAACCTTGTAGCTTTGACATCCCACATCACATCTAGGATCAGTCGACACATTCAGCTTAGTTGTTTTGGGGTAAGGTCGCTTACCATGCCTTGTGCTGCATTTCTGTCCTTTTTGGGTGTTCGCTTTTATGAGTATTGTTTTCTTGATTTCTTTGAACACCTGTTGTCGTTTACATATATTCTAGCTTGTCCTAGCTCTATTTCAATTTTCATTTCTATCTCATTGTTGTCGCATGCATGAAACTATTTTGCACAGACTTTCGCCCAACCGGCGAACGGCCTCACCCACATACATGTTGATCTGTTTGCTCAATCCTCTATTCATGTTTTGTATGCATTATTTATCACTTAGTGTCACCATGCATTTCATTGACTTACTTGCTTTCAGTTGCCCATCCGCGAGTCGGGCCAACCTTGGCTCGGTCTCTACCTTCACCAAGGCTGCATTGTCCAATCTGGGAAAGGAAGGCTCACCTTCCTCTCCAGATTTGCACATTCTGGCGTAGCACTCACCTCTTGGATTAAATTGCACATTTATGGAGGTTAGTGGCTACTTGGCCCAAAAATTTGCGCAAATCTATCCTTGGGCTAGCAGTGTTTCTCAGCTGGAATCACGCATTGTGAAATCTCAGTAGCCAACTGCCCAACTAGACTGTGAATTGTGTAGTTCTAGCAGTCAGTCAGTCTCCCAACAGCCCGGACTATGCCTTGTGCAGTCTTGGCAGTCGATCTCTCGACCTCCCGGTCGTAATTGCGCAACCTTCATGATCATTTACCCAGGTATGTTGCAAGTCAGTTCTCATGTTCATTTTGGTTTTCGACTGATTGATTGCTTTCTATGAGTGTTTCCATGTCTCTAGGTATCATAGGTGCTCATCTGCCTCTCAGCAGTACATGTACAATGGTTTCCAAGAGAGCAGAGATGAAGACACCATTCAGAGAATGCTTGGGGATGCACTCGATCAAGTGTCCATGGGCTTACCTACTCACGAAGACATCAAGTTGTTCATGGACAAGGACATCAAGCGAGTAGCATCGCAGTGAGCAACATCATGAACAGAAGTTGAAGGCAGCATACTGAATGCAGCGAAAGCAACGAACGCAATGGATGTAAGAGGAAGGTTGTTGACAACATAGAGGTGGAGCAGAGTTGCAAGATCAAGAAGATCCACTGATAATGAAAGAAACTTTGGGGACTCAGACTAGGAAGTGTTGGCGCGACATGAAGATCGCGTGAAGGTAGAAGATGGAAGAAAGAAGGAGTTGCATGTACCAAAGCAACAACTCAGGAAGAACATGAAGCTGCATAGACAGACCAATGAGTTGTAGCAGGAACATGAACAACAATGGGCGAAACATGTATGCACGGATGAAACTGTACCAGTACAGGTTAAGGATCTATCCCAGTAGCTGACACAGAGGAAACATGGTGAGCAGTGTTGTTGATCGCATGCAAAGGATCCAGCAACATGCATGTCATTGAGTGCACGCATGAAATCCAACCCATTCAACATACTCACCAAGGGGAAGACAAGAAGAAAGTCCAACTGGGGCTGAACATGCACTTCGGCAAGTTGATGCACATGACCACCAACACACACTTGAAGATAAACATAGACACTATGAAATAGTGTGTTGTCAGATCAACCGTACCCAAGAAGACCATGTGCATGTTAGCGGACGAGTTGGATGAAGAGGTCGAACCATTGCGCCAGTTTCAATGGAGGCAAGAGTTTTCTTCAACAAGATTTCACCATGAGGTGCATGCACACCATCACGAACGACCAAGCTTGGCATCATCTCACCAACTTCACCATCACAAGCATGTCAAAGAGTTGGTCTCACCACAACGGACCAAGTTTCAGTGATGTCTTGCAAGTCTTGCTCAAGCCATGTTGTCTCACATGAGTACATGTGCATTGTAACGTTGAGTAATGTCAAGTGTAAGTCGAGTGTCAACAGTTGGATGTAACAGTCATAGAGTAGGTGAAGAGTCATGAGGGTAGTTGAATTGTCACAAAGGGGAATGTCAAGGGCCACCCCACCCTTTGCTATAAATAGTCCCTCATAACTCATTGTATAGGCTTTTGGTCAGCCAAGCTTCTACTAAGCTTATCTTGAAGAAGACTTGGAAAATATTGTAATGCGCCTTGGCTTCTCAACTACATGGAGCTAGTACATCTCTTTGGAGGAGCAGGCGGATGTGGTTGTAACGTTCTAATGATAGGGCTAGCAGGTTTACATGGTGTATTGTATGATTGTGACTTACACTTCATTATATAATAAAAGCCAACACATTTTCTTGCATATGTTGTTATTGTAGTTGGACTGCTCTGGTTGCCTTAATGATATATGTTGTTTAACTTATGTACTTGAGTATGAATTGATTCACATGCAATTATATGAATCTTGTTGTTAATGTGTTGCATATGTTGTTAATGTTGTCACTGTCTATGTCGATTGCTCTGAGAGACACCAGACGGACCTTTCTCTGAACCTTGTTATATCAAACGTCACACTCATCTCAGACTAATCCGTGAGTGTTGTTCATGTTATCTTACATTGTATGTTGGGACTTCCGCATCCATGTCGACTGCTCTACCGGAAGATGTGCATGTCCTTTGTGTTGTGTGTTCCTAGCCGAGTTGGGATTGATCCCTTTCAACCTAGATCTCACCTTCACCTTCCTCCCCTTTTGAAGTGTTGGAACCTCTCATACTCATTCCTTGACTCATTGCATGAGTCACAGCCTTGCTACTGACAAAGTTATCTTACTTGCCTCTGTGCAACATCACAATCAAGGCATTACCTTATGACCCATTGCTGGGACTCCTACACCAAACGGTTTGAGGTGTAACCGAGACTTCTTACCGAGGAGATCCCCTTGACATGTTGGTGGGTCCAACACCGTCAACATTTCTAGCACTAGAAGGAGGCCCTGATGACAAGGAGTGTCCTCTCATCTAGTTTTGAAGCGTTGCATATCTTTCATGGAATCTTGCATTCTTCTTCCCTCGAGGTGGATTTCGAATCATGAAGATGTCTCCATCTCGGGGAAGATTTTCAATCTCTTATCCATTCACACGTATGATGGTGAAGGTGAAGTGGCTTGGCTTGAGCACTTACATAACTTCCTTTCCATGATTTATGAGGAAGATGAGTTTACTGACAAACAGGCCGGTCTGCTACTTTCATTTACACTTTGCGAATACCCATTTCGTTGGGTGCTCATCCTACCCGCTGACACTGTGCACTTATGTAAGCACTTCTATGATCTTATTGAAGACACGTTCCATCATTTTGATCCAGACCATCTAGACCAGAAACTATTACAATAACCGAGGGATCCGCATGAATCTGTTATTGATTTTTGGTAGCGCTTCTGTGACTTACAGTTTCAAGCTCTGAAGAGCCAGATGAAGTTCGCTTCTCTGGGATCAGTTTGAGTATTATCTTAAGAAATCTGCCCATCCCAAGAGAAAGCTTGTTGTCAAGCCTCGCTTAACTTTCTTCGTTGATGGAACTATGCTATCCCATGTGGTTGCATGTACTGTCTCAACAGACTATCCACCTCCCTTTCATTCAACAGTTCCACCATCGCCCAGTGATGATGAGGATCATGTTCGGACATAAGTTCATTCTTCACACCCTCCCAACATCACTCCACTTAATTTTTGCGCAGAGTTGGTTGTTAGTCCTTCATGTTCCCATATGAATTCTTTTCTTCAACCTCCATCTTCGCACCCAGGTGTTCCTCTGGATGATTTTGTCTTGTGTTCGTCCATTCTGGACTCTTCACTTGTTGTGAACGAGGAACAACCCACTGATGGAGTTGGTGTTGCACAACCAACATGCGCTTTCATTCATGAAGACTATGAGTGGGAGCTTGAACATCAACACTCGACGAAGGATGACTCCCTTCCGTCCGAGCCCCCTCTTTTCCTTCCTAGCTTCTTTGGTGAACCTGCCATCCATGATTTTGTATGTGTGTCTTCATCTACGGATGCACCCATTGTTGATCACTTGCAGGGCTCACTAGATGCTAGTCCATCATTCAAAAATGGAGAGGATAAGTTATTCATGGAGGATCCACTTGTTACTCCATTTGTCTTTTCCAGAAACACAGAGGATGAGTTCATTCGCTTTTCATCTACCCCTCTGTTTGATTCACCTGATCACGAGGATATCGAAGAATTCATTAATTTTTTTGATTGTGGTGGTTGTGATCCACTTGCTTCCATTTTTTATCACAATCGTGAATCTATCATAGTTGGTCTTTCGAAGCCACCAGTTTATGATGATCTACCTGATGATGAAGTTGAGACACCCAAGACTGTCGAGGCACTTTAGCCCGAGCTGATGGTTATGTTAGGCCCTCGCTCTCTTGGGGTCAATGTCACTCCCGATCATGAAACTGTTCAATCACCCAAGGCTCCTCATCACTCATCCGTATGCATTGAAGATCCCTCTAACACTTAGATCACACTTCCTCCACTCGAACTGCACGATCCCATTGCTCACACATTGGAATGCATCTTACATTGCGAGCACTTGTGCGTGATGCAAGTTATCTTTGTTTCTTTTGTTTTCTTGCATGTCTTAGTCAAGAGTGTGCTTTTGCTTCAAAGTTGCATGCAGTGTCACACAACACCATGATAAGTCCATGGACTGTCCATCATGCACATGCACTTACTTAGGTCCCGTGGGCACTTTGAAACATGAAGTGTGGCTGTCTTCATTGTCATATCTTTCTTGTATGTTCGTCCGCACAACTGGGTTATTCGTAGACCAAGCCTTCACTCACATGGGTCTACCAATGTGTCGGTGGCTGCATTGGAAGTATCACTTGACATGATTAGGCCCATGCATCGTTAGTGTAGGAGTAGGAGTAGTGTTTGCTTTCAGTTGTTTTCTTGCATGCTTGTTTACTTTCATGCATTATTTGCTTGTTTTTTTGCTTGCTTTTCTTTCACTTTTACTTCTGCTCTTTCTTTTCTTTGTTGTCTATTTCGTTAGTTCGTAGGTTAGTTTGAATGAAACCATGTGTGACTCATGAAATGAGTTGGGTAAAGTACAAGAGGGTTTGTACAATTATCACTACTTGGTTATCTGTCATCTTGCCTCTATATGATGAAATTATTACTCTTAGTCCATGATACGTCTAAGGAAAATACGTACTCTTCGAAGTGAACCCTGGTGTAAACACAACGCTTGCACGCTAACTAGTGTCACCTTCTTTAGTTGATTGTTTTTGGGTTAACCCTTGTCAGCTCAGTCAAGTAGAGTAAGGTGAGGGGGAAAAAATTAATAGGCACATCAAAGATATAATAAACTACTTCTCTGCTGGAATAACCTCCTCTGCTCTCAACAAGTCGGGATCCCTCTTCTGCCTCTGAAATGAATAAGTGCTATGCATAGTGAAAATGAAAAATAAAAAAAAATGAAAAGTAAAAAAAAATTCAAAATGAAAAAAATGAATAAAGCAAAAGAAGAGAAAGGCGTCTTGTGCAGGGAGGTGATGTAAGCAACTCTGCCGGGGTATTGACCAGGCTCACTGGCAGCGGAGCCATGCTTGTGTTCCTATGTGACTCCACCGGGGTACTGTCTAGGCCTTCTGGCAGTGGAGCAACACCAGAGATGAAACTAAGACTTTGATGACTATAATGCTTGTGCACCTATATACCCCTCAACCCCAATCAAAACAACTATGTTTCCTTGGCTTGGAGTGTGTGTCAATCGACCAAGATTCTGGGAGATGCTACATCTTAAAATCAAGTTAGTGTGAAACCAAGATGAGCTAAGAACTGAACAATATTTACATAGGTGTTAGACTTGCTTTTCATGAACAAGGTCCATTCAGAGAGCTGGAGTTCTACCAGTGTGTTGCCAAGTGTTGTAGTAGCTACAACCACCCTCCAAAATTTTGTCTTAGCTTGTTTTGGAGCCTCCCTACTAACCTACATAGCAGTTTGCCTTGCTTCGTCAAGTCCTCAAGCTTCAGTATCTTTCTTGCTCTAAGGCAGCCTGCCGATCACAACTTTATCTTGTTCCTTCATGGGTTGCTCACTCGGACTTGGTCTAGCTGTAGGGTGAGCAGCTTTCTAGTGAAATTTGCACATTTCTGGAGGGAAACCAGCCTTTCCCTCTAGGAATTGCGCAATTTTCTCTGACAGCCGGATGGGTTCCGAGATTGCGCAATCTTGCCAGCCAACCCTCCCAACAGGAATTGCGCAATTTTTCCCATCAATAGGTAGTTCAGCCTAGGATTCATGCAAATCTGGGCAATAGTCAGCTGTTGTGCCCATAAATTACACAATCCCCCTGGGCAGTTAGCCCAACTTAAAGTCAGGAATGCACATTTTTCTCCAGCAGTCAAGCAGTCTCTTGCATGTGCAACTGAGTTGACCGGTTCCCTCCGGGTCTGAGCAAAACAGACTTGCATGCATAGGTTGCTTCTCCCAAGGCAGCATGCAAAGGCATCCCTTGTTTTAGGGATCTATGTTTAGCAGTTGGAGGTTACATGCAAGGAGTAATTCCGAAACCTCCCTCCAAGTGTCGCTTCCCCTAGATTTGTGTCATGCGTGTAATAACTCCGATGTTATCAAAACTCATCAATCGGACACTACAGAGCTCATTCCTCACATCAACCTTGTAGCTCTGACATCCCACATCACAATTAGGAGCAGTCGACACATTCAACTTAGTTGTTTTGGGGTAAGCTCGCTTCCCATGCCTTGTGCTGCATTTCTGTCGCTTTTTGGGTGTTCGCTTGTATGAGTACTGTTTCCTTGATTTCTTTGAACGATTGCTGTTGTCTACATACATTCTAGCTTGTCCTAGCTCTGTTTCAATTTTCGTTGCTATCTCACTGTTGTCGCATGCATGAAACTGTTTTGCGCGAACGTTCGCCCAACCGGCGAACGACCTCACCTACATGCATGTTGATATGATTGCTCAATCCTCTATTCATGTTTTGCATGCATTGTTTATCACTTCTACTATCACTTAGTGTTGCCATACATTTCATCGACTTACTTGCTTTCAGTTGCCCGTCGGCGAGTCAGGCCAACCTTCCCCGGTCTTTGCCTTCATCAAGGCTACATTGTGCAATATGGGAAAGGAAGGCTCACCTTCCTCTCTAGATTTTTGCATTCTTGCCTAGCACTGGCCTCCTGGATTGAATTGCACATTTATGGGGGTCAGTGGCTGCTTGGCCCAAAAATTTGCGCAAATCTGTCCCTGGGCTAGTAGTCTTTCCCAACTGGAATCGTGCATTGTGCAATCCCAACAACCAAATTCCCAACTGGACTGTGAATTGCACAGTTCCAGTAGTTAGTTAGTCTCCTAGCAGCCCAGACTATGCCTTGTGCAGTCTTGGCAGTTGGTCTCTCGACCTCCCGGCCGAAATTGTGCAACCTTCATGATCATTTACCCAGGTATGTTGCAAGTCAGTTCTCATGTTCATTTTGGTTTTCAACTGACTGATTGCTTTCTATGAGTGTTTCCATGTCTCCAGGTATCACAAGTGTTCATCTGCCTCTCAGCAGTACATGTACAATGGTTTCCAAGAGAGTAGAGACGAAGACACCGTTCAGAGAACGTTTGGGGATGTAGTCGATCAAGTGTCCATGGGCTTACCTACTCATGAAGACATCAAGTTGTTCATGGAAAAGGACATCAAGCAGCAACATCATAACGAGTAGCATCATGAACAACAACTGAAGGCATCATACCGAATGTAGCAAACGCAACGAATCCAATGAATGAAGCGGATTCAAGAGGAAGGTTGTTGACAACATAGAGGTGGAGCAAAGTTGCAAGATGAAGTAGATCCACTGATAATGAAAGCAACTTTGGAGACTTAGACTATGAAGTCACGACACGACATGAAGATCATGTGAAGGCAGAAGATGGAACAAAGAAGGAGTTTCATGTAGTAACAACTCAAGAAGAACATGAAGCTGCAAAGACAGACCAATGAGTTGCAGCAGGAACATGAACAACAGTGGGCGCAACATGCACGCACGGATGAAACTATGCCAGTACAGGTTAAGGATCTATCCCAGCAACTGACACAGAGCAAAAATGGTGAGTAGTGTTGTTCATTGCATGCAAAGGATCGAGCAAAATGCATGTCATTGAGTGCACGCATGCAATCCAACCCATTCAACATACTCACCAAGGCGAAGACAAGAATCAAGTCCAATTGGGGTTGAACATGCACTTCGACAAGTTGATGCACATGACCACCAACACACACTTGAAGATCAACATGGACACTATGCAGCAGTGTGTTTCCAGTTCAACCGTACCCAAGAAGACCATGCACATGTTAGCAGACGAGTTGGATGAAGGGGCCGAACCAATGCATTGGTTGCAATGGAGGAAAGAGTTTGCTTCAACAAGATGTCACCATGAGGTGCATGCACACCATCACGAACGACCAAGCTTGCATCATCTCACCAGCTTCATCATCATAAGCATGTCAAAGAGTTGGTCTCACCGTAGCAGACCGAGTGTTAGTGATGTCTTGCAAGGCTTGCTCAAGCCACGTTGTCTCACATGAGTACATGTTCATTGTAGTGGTGAGTCATGTCAAGTGTAATTCGAGTGTCAACAGTTGGATGTAACTCTCATAGAGTAGGTGAAGAGTCATGAGGGTAGTTGAACTGTCACAAAGGGGAATGTCAAGGGTCACCCCACCCTTTTTTGTAAATAGTCCCTCATAACTCATTGTATAGGCTTTTGGTCATCCAAGCTTCTACTAAGACTATCTTGAAGAAGACTTGTACAGTATTGTAATGTGCCTTGGCTTCTCCATTGCATGGAGCTAGTACATCTCTTTGGAGGAGGAGGCAGATGTGGCTGTAACGTTCTACTGATAGGGCTAGTAGGTTTACATGGTGTATTGTATGATTGTGACTTACACTTATTTATATAATAAAAGCTAACATATTTTCATGCATATGTTGTTATTGTAGTTGGACTGCTCTAGTTGCCTTAATGATATATGTTGTTTAACTTACGTACTTGTGTATAAACTGATTCACATGCAATTATATGAATCTTGTTGTTAATGTGTTTCATATGTTGTTAATGTTGTCACCATCCATGTCGATTGCTTTACCGGAAACCCAATAAACCTTTCTCTGAACCTTGTTATATCAACCCTCACACTTGTCTCAGACTGATCCGTGAGTGTTGTTTGTGTTATCTTACCTCATATGTTGGGATTGCCGCATCCATTGACTGAATGGTTGATCAATGTTTACCGATTGTAGTGGCATGGACGATTTCCTTTGTCTCCCTGCAGTAGTTTGGCAGATTTGGCATTTCCTCACGTAACTGTGTGAGTCTTTGAACAGTGTGGGCCAATAATACCCCGCACGTAAGATCTTGTGTGCGGTGGCATCTCCAGCATAGTGTCCACCTGCGGGCCCATCATGGAGTTCTTGCAAAACCTTTTCGGCTTCAGTTTTCTCAAGACACCTAAGAAGCACAGAATCATAATTCCTTTTAAACAGAACATCATTTATGAGCTGATATTGTCTAGCTTTTAATCTCATGGCTCTTTTCTTGGTGTGATCCAGGTGTGCTGGAGCATACCCGTTTTTGAGATAATAAATGGTGTCAGCGTATAATGATTCTATATCGTTTAGGCTTACCTCATACGTTTGTACTTCCTCAGATGGGCTTTCAGGAATCTGCGATGCTCCAGCCAACATTTTGCAGAAGCCTTGGCCTCTCACAATGCTTGATGGTTTGATTTCAAGGTCGTATTCGTGTAAAGCAGTGATCCAATTCGCTCTTTTTTCACCCACGTCTTTCTGTATTAAAAGATTTCTTACAGCTGGAAACGATACTATGACCTTGGTATGGGTTTTAAGTAAGAAAGGTCTGAAATACTTGATCGCTTTGAAAACGGCGTATGCCTGTTTCTCCACGTCTGAATAATTAAGTTCAGCACCTTGTAAATTAGAGCTAAAAAATGCGATTGGAGCTTCCGCTTTCTCTTGATTCGCTTGAGTTAGAATCTCGGCATATGATTTCTCTAAGGCGAATGTGTATAAGATAAAATATTCTAAAAAATTTGGGGTTGCTAAAGACGGAGCATTAATGATAGCTTGTTTGATCAGATTGAATGCTTCATGCTCATCTAGACCCCATTTGAAATTTGAATTCTTTTTGATCATGGTTTGCAAAGGAGAAACAATTCTTGAAAAATCTGGGACAAATCTTTTCATAAAATAGATTTGACCAAGGAAGGATTGCATGGCCTTTTTATTGTGAGGTAGAGATATTTCGGAAATTTCTTTGATTCTATCAGGTTCAATGTGAATATCATATTTTGATACTATGAATCCTAGAAGTTTTCCTTCACTTAATGCGAAAAAAGATTTCTTTGGGTTAAGTGAAATCCCATACCTTAAACATCGTTGAAAGATTTTCTTCAAGTCTTTGAGATGGTTGCTTCGCTTCTTGGAGTACACTGTTATATCATCTAAATAAATCACTACAGATTTATTGACTAAACCCTTGAATGTGATGTCCATAGCTCTCTGAAATGTAGCGTCGGCATTGATCAAACCAAATGGCATCTTCCAATATGCGTATGTGCCCCATTGAGTTCAGAACGTGGTCTTTAACTGATCTTCGGGATGTACCAGTACTTGATTATATCCTGAAAATCCATCCAAGAAAGACATTAGTTCTGAGCCTGCTACTGCCTGTAATATCTGCTCCATGGGAGGGAGGGGAAAATTGTCTTTTTGACAGGCTTTGTTGAGATTCTGAAAATCGATGCAGATTCTAATATCTCCGCTTTTCTTCCTAACGGGTACCATATTGGAGACCCATTTGGAATGTATGACGGGGAAAATTATTCTGGCCTTTAATAACTTATTCAGCTCAGTCTTTATTTGGTTTTCTAAATTGGGGTGGATTTTTCTGAGTTTCTGTTGGACGGGTTTTTCATTGTCAATCATAGGGATAGTATGTTGGATAATGGAAGTGTCATATGTCTTCAGCTCATCGTAATTCCAGGCGAAAACATTTTTGTATTGTCTCAAAAGACGAATATATCCTAGTTTCTCTTCAGGGGCTAAGCCGTGGCCTAGATTAATGTTTTGTGGTTTATCATCGGTTCCTAGGTTTACTGATTCGTAGTTCAGAGTTGAACTGTAGAGCTTAGAATTGGTAGACCTTTTAAACCGACTTTCAAATCTTATAAGTCTTCCAAATTAACCACCGATTTAGGTATAGCATTATCAGTGCTACTTTGTTGTATTTGTCGATCGTGGTGGTCTTCGTCAATTATTTGATTGGAGTAAGATCCTTCAGAGGTGAGGAAATTCACAATATCAAGATCGTCATTAAATACTCTCCAGTTTGTAATGTTGTTAGGGATGGACGGTCTAAAGATTAATTCTATCGAGAATCTATCTGGACTAAAATCTTCGGAGGGAATGAGTCTAGAGGCTACGTTGGCTAAAAGGTCTGCGCTTGTGTTTTGAATTCTCAGGATTGAGAAAATATTGAATGCTATGAAATGCTCAGTCAGATCTTGTACTAGAGATTGATAGTGTTTTAAATGACTTGATAGGCAATGTATGGTGTTACGTACCTGTTTGACGACAATCTCAGAGTCTCCAAAGACTTGAAGGTACTTGACGTTTCAACCGATTTCTTTTTTATAGGCCTTGCACCAAGGCCTCATTATTCCGCTGTATTGTTTGTGCCAATCGAACTTCAAGTCTGCACGTAAGCATTTGTCTTGTTCCCTTCTGGACTAATCAGGAATGCATCCTGCTCCTGCTCTTTCATTAGATTTAGAGCCATCAAAATATTAATTTCAAAACAAAGATGTATTTATAGGTTCTTCTACAAAATTAACACACTTTGAATTATCAGTTTGGGAAAAATTTTCGACTTGGGACAAAACTGAATTTTCTAAGTAAGGTGATATATGAGCATTGAAATTGCCGAGGAAAGAATCTACCGAGTAATTGCCTATGATGCTACTGTTGTATGCTATTGCTTCATTTTCCCCCTCCAATTCTGTTACTATGTATTTCTGGTGCAATTCTCGTTCAACCTTTATTTGATTTGGTTTACCATTGTATGGTAACCACATGTGCGACCAGTCGGTTGAAAAGTATCCATGGAGTTTTTCGGAACAATCCTTGCTAAGAATTAAGCCGTAGAATTCTGGGATATCAGCTACTAGAATGTCGATAACCTGACATACCTTGGGGTTAGATGACAATCTTATGGTGACTTGATTAAGTTCACCAATCACTTCAACTTGAGATCGATCAAGCGGAACTATGCGCATTGCAGATTTTTGTGGATGAACGTTTAACTTGGCACATATTGATATGGGTAAAATATTTGTTGAAGCTCCAGAATCTACCAAACAATTGTGCACGTTTTTATTGAAGATTTCATAAGTGAGCAGAAAAGGGGGAGTGTGAGATATTGATCTTCCTCCAATCAAGGCAATGTCATTTGGATCGATCTTATTGGCCGTGTTGATTGGGGTTCTTCCCATGTTGTGGGTAGCTACAGCTGTAGGCAAAGATGTAGTAGGTATGGCATGTAATTCTTTCATCATTATCTTCTGTTGATGTTTCAATTTTCTCAATTCATAAAGAGTGATATTAGCCCTAGTCTTTTTCATGTCATCAATAATATTGTAGTCCATTTCATCCGACACTATTAATGTTCTTGATGGAGGTGTTTGATCTGGTTGGACTGGGCTAGATTGAGTCGCCTTAGCGGTCGTTTTCTTTGTTGCGATTTTTTCTCTTACTGTAGGGCTTGCACCCTTCTGCTTACGGGTAGTTTGGGGAGGATCAAGTTGGTTTTTGCTTCGTGTGCTAACCGGAAATGCTTCTTGATCTTCTTCTTGTGGGAGGATGAAATCCCACATTCCTTGTAGTTCCACAATTTCTTCATCATTGGTTTGCCCTTCAGTGGTACTCTCTTCTTCTTCCTCTTCTTCGGATTTGAAATTTGAGATAGCGTTGGGTGGTTTCGAATCCATTGAAGGGCCTCTTTTAAAAGCTCTGTAGGGCTTCTTTGAAGAAGTTTCTGCCACTTGTTTTTTTATGTCAATCATCTCATTGGACATGTTCTTTAATACCTTCTGCAACCCTTCTAAATCGAAAGGATGTTTCGGCTGTTTCTTCTTGGGGTCTTCCTTGAAGGTGACCTTTCTAGATTTGTGTTCTTCTATCACAGATCTCTTTTCCAAGGATATAACGCGTTTCTCTACTGCTATTGCCTCTGTTAGATTTTCAACTAAAGTTGTTTTATTTGCCCTATCTACGAAGACTTCTAAGTTTGATGGTAAGGTTGTGATATACCATTCACACCGTACTTCTTCGCTAGGTTGGGAAGCAGTGGGGATTTTGTTGAGGATCTTATTGAATCGTAAATTGAAATCTTAGATGGGTTCTCTAGCTTCGGCTTTAACATTGGATAAGTCACTGATTAACGTTGTTGTTGATCTGTCATCACCAAATTTGGTGAGGAATTGATTTTGAAAGATGTCCCAACTTGTTATAGACCCGGAGGGTAATGAAAAGTACCATGACCCAGCTGTTCCTTGCATGGTATAGGGAAAACTCCAGACAACAACATCTTCGTTGGTAACTCCGTTGAGATTGACAGAAAGAATGAAATTGTTAATGTGCTCTTCAGCTAGCATGCCTGCTTCTGGGTTGAATTTGTGTAGCCATTTCTCAGGATGGGCTGGTATTTGGCTCAGGGGTGGAGGCATTAAAACTGCTCCAGGGTTGTTCCATGGAGATTGGGCCATTTTTGAGCTGCTAGTAATTGCAAGTGTAGGGGATGATCCTTGAGGATGGGAAGATGAATATATTATGATCTTAGACGATTGGGGAAGAGGGGTTGTGGAAGGTTGATGAGTGGTTTGGAATGAAGATGTGGGTGGTTGAGGGGGGTTGTTGGTGGCCACAACAGAACACTCACCAGCAAAAGATCCAACTATATCAGGCTGTCAAAGATGGCCAACTCCTTCAGCAAGGCAAGTGGCTCACTAGGGACCAAGTTCAATAGAAGTTCCCCATCTCATGGAGGCACTCAATGAAATGGGGACCATTGCTTCATAAGGGGGGAGGAATGATCTAGGTGGATATTTGTGCCCACCCGCCTATTCCACTTGGACCCCCAAACACTGTCTCTTTCAGTTTTCGTTTCCTTAACTATAGCACATTTTACCATTTTTGGCAGTTTATCGGGTCCTAAACTCCTAGAGCCATTTGAGGCCCTAAAAAATGTTTTTAGGGAAAATGGAGAGACCAAAAACTTCCCAAACTAGCTTACCCCTTTGTTTTTAGCCTTCTATGCAAGATCATCAAAACGAGGTATTATGATAGCCAAAAGAAGATCATATACCAAAGTTATGACCCCAGGAAGTTGATGTACCAGTTTACCAAAACAGAGCCCAAATTTTTGGCACTTCATCTCCTAGGGTTATGTTTTTGGATGTTTAGTGTTTTCCATTTTTCTCAATAATGAATAGGCCTTTGAGTCTCATTGTAACACAGTGGAGAGGCATGTATCCACCACATATCTTCTCAAAGATAAGCTACCATCGCCCGAGCTATCTTCTTTCCATTTTGTTTGTAAGCATAGTTCAGTATTTTTCTATTAATGAAATGAAGTGTTTTTTTGTTGCATCTTTGTATTTATGATTATAAATGTAAGTTGTTGCATTCCTATTTAAGTTTGGATCAGTGGTATCAGAGGGGTTTGCTCCTTCTCTATTTTTCTTTGCATGTTCCCATGCAGGTCAAGGTATAAGGATTTAGGGCTCGATCTAATTGAACCATTGCAGGATCAGCCTCGCAAAACCCGACAACCTCCCATGGCGAAAGAAAATAAAGATGAGGATACAAGGGATCCTTTCAATACAGAGGGATGCGATGATGGATAGCTTTACCCATATCCTTCCATGGCTACCCACAGGCGATGCATCTTCATCCAGTAGCCACTCTAGAGGCGCCACTCCTTTTAAGGTACAAGTTAAATTTGATATCCCCATATTTGAAGGTCTGATAGATGCAGACACCATAGACAAATGGTTAAATCTGTTGGAAGGATATTTTTTAGTTCATGAATTTTCCAATCAGGAAAATATTACTTTTGCACTTCTCAAAGCTACCCCACACGTCAAGGACTGATGGGAAACATATTGTGACCAAAAGGACGAGAGTGAACCCTCATTGTTTTCATCCACACCCAATTGGGATTCTTTTTGAGACACCATCAAGGAACAACATTACCCTATCGGGAGCTATGAAGATAAATACATAAAGAGGACCACACTACGGCAAGGAAGGGACCAAGATGTGTCAGAGTTCACAAATATTTTCCATACCCTTCGCGCAAAGTTGGGTATCAAGCATACTGAGCAGTATTTGGTGCTCATGTATCGCAACTATTGTTGGCTCTAAAATACGGATGCAAATTAGAGTTTAATTTAATGTCAACCCAGGAAGGTAAACTTAGAAGTGCCTATCTAAAATATATAGATCTAGAAAGATTTCTAATTTGTCGAAGATCTTATGGTTCCCTTACAAGAACACATGGATTTTAAGATTTCTTCCAACAATTAGAATATCTAACAAGAATCTAATTCATTTATGTAATATATGAGGAAAGAGGCTCC
>APFE031160728.1:241181-297424 GCA_000404065.3 Pinus taeda
TGGTGAATAATAGGAAAAATGAAGTGACATGGTAGTGAATAATGAGTGATATAATGGAAGCATAGGTGAAAAATGTATGGTAATGAGTGATATTTGTATGACATTTTGAAGCCCAACAACTATCTACACCAGTACATCCAGGATGAGATGGAATTCCTGGACATTTCCTCACTTGACACAGTGTACCAGTATGCTATCAAGATTGAGCAGAAGTTTAAACAAAAGAATTGGGACTTTGGATCTGTGAATCCAAATCAAGGAAAAGGTGCCCCCAAACCATAGAACAAAGGACCAAGCCAAGGTGGGGCTACCTAGGAAAGCTCGTCAAACAGGCAAGCAAAGAACAACACGACGAAGACAAAGAAGGACATGAGAAAATGGTGTGAGTTCCATAAGAGCTCAACTCACAATACAAGTGAGTGTTGGGCCAAGCAGCCACTGGTGGTCAAGCTGAAGGCTTTTGAATCAGATGCATTTTCTGACTCTGAATCAGAACTTGATAAGAGAACTAACAAAGGGAAGCAGATCATTGATGCGAAGCCTAGTGCGACCGTGGCCACTACCAAGATCCATAATATTGAGCTTGAATATCCAGAGGAGGGGGAATGCCTCTTCCACACACAAATGTAGGTGAA
Organism: Pinus taeda; assembly: GCA_000404065.3. Classification (NCBI taxonomy): domain Eukaryota; kingdom Viridiplantae; phylum Streptophyta; class Pinopsida; order Pinales; family Pinaceae; genus Pinus; species Pinus taeda. The sequence goes on from APFE031160728.1 coordinate 241,817, forward strand.
GGGTTCTCGAATGAAATTCATTTTCAACAGCGAGATCCAAAAGAACCTCATTTCAGTAGAGTTCGTGAAGCAGTTGGGCCTAGAGACTACAACACATCCACAACCGTACACCATCGGGTGGCTTCACCAAGGACGACATATTCACGTCAACCAATAGTGTCGCCTTCCCTACAACATCAAACCCTTCACATATGAGGTATTGTGTGATGTTGGTCCTCTTGAAGGTTGTGATGTATTATTAGGACAACCATACTTGTGGAAGTGACATGATATGTATGAGTCTAGACCTCACTCTGTGATTATTACCTTAGCCAACAAGTTGTACAAGATATTGTAGATAGCCCCTCCTACCACCATCTCTTTGATCGCTGCAAAGCAATGCAGTAAGATCGTTTCCCAGACCAAGATTTTTTTTCCCTTATGATTCGCCCTCAAGGCAAGAAGAAGGTTATGGCCATGGCTTCCAGGTAGGTCTCCTCTTCATAGCAGTAGCAGATGGATAGGGTTGTGGAGGAGTACAGTGGTATTTTCACCTCACCTATAGGGGTACCTCTGCATTGTCAGCTCAATCACTCCATCGATCTGAACTTGGGCGCATTGTTGCCCGATGGGCCGATCTATCGGCACTCTTTTCAGGAGAACGATGAGATAAGGAGTCAAATTCAAGAACTATTGTAGAAAGGGAACATCAGGAAAAGCTCATCACCATGTGGGAGCTCGATTGTATTGGTACAAAAGAAGGATGGGACTTGGAGGCTCTCTATTGACTACCGGGTGTTGAACAAGATCACTTTCCGGAATAGGTACCTAATCCTGTGGATTGATGACCTTCTTGACCAGCTCAAGGTGGCCAAATATTTCTGTAAGATTGACTTGAAGTTAGGTTATCACCAGGTGCTTATTGAACCCTCCGATGTGTGGAAGACTTCCTTCAAATCCAAGGATGGCCTTTTCGAATGGTTGGTCCTGCCATTTGGATTGACGAATGCCCCTGCAACCTTTGTGATACTGATGGATGGCATCTTTCGACCCTTCATCAATACGTTCTTGGTGGTGTATTTAGATGACATATTGATCTTCAGCCAGAGTTGGGATGAGCACCTCCACCATATTCGACAGGTGCTTCAAACCCTGCGACAACACAAGTTGTGTGCTAACTTGGAGAAATGCACCTTTGGCCTGTTCCAGCTTCAATATCTTGGGTACATAATTTATGAGAAGGGTGAACATGTGGAACCATCCAAGATACAATTCATTTGGGATTGGCCAGCACCAACCATTATAATAGAGCTCTACAACCTTTTTGGTCTTTCCAACTTCTACCATAGGTTCGTGTTGGGGTTCTCTCATATAACTTGGCCTTTAAGTCAAGTCACCAAGGGTAGAGCAAAAGAAAATTTCTTTTGGTCTGAAACCCAATATCAAGCATTCTCCGAGTTGAAGAATTGCCTCTATTCTGCACCAGTTCTCACATTACCATACCTGCAACAACCATTTGAGATTGAGACAGTTAGCTCCGACTATGCTATTGGTGCGGTTCTTACTTGGCACGAGCATCCAATGGCTTACCATAATGAAACACTTTCAGACACATTCTGAAAGTACCCCACTTATGACAAAGAATTGTATTCCATTGTGCATGTTTGTCACCAATGGAAGCATTATATTCTGGGGAAGGAAACGGTCATCCACATAGAAAATCAGCCTCTATAGTTCATACAGACACAAGGGAAGTTGCAGAATGATCGCCATCAGAAATGGTCCACCTACCTACAACAATTCCATTTCAACATTAAGTATAATAAGGGAAACAACAATAATGTCGTTGATTTCCTCATCCGACCACCAGTCATGGATTTGATCACTGTGCTCAACCCCTGTGGGCATGAGACATCAAGGTGGCCACATCTTTACAAGAGAAATCCAAAATTAGGTAACACATACCAGACACTCCTCAAAGAGAAGCAAGTTCCAAATTTTCACCTTCAAGATGCACTTTTATGCCACCTGGGACACATTTATGTTCCTTCAATCGAGCGTGCCAAGATGATTTGGGAGGCGCATTACAATCGGGTCCTTGGACATTTCAGAGTAAAGAAAACGGTGGAGGTATTGCAAAAGTATCTTTATTGGTCAAAACTTCTTCAGGATGTTAAGAAGTACATTAGATCTTGCACTGCCTGCACCATTTCCAAACCAACCATCAAGAAGCAAGGCCTGTATACTCCTCTACCTACTCCTAGTCAGCCTTGGAAATCTATCTCCATGGATTACATGTTAGACCTTCCTTCTATTGAGCACGAAAACGATTGCATTTTTGTGTTCGTGGATAGATTCTCTAATATGGCCATCATGGCATCCTGCAAGAAGAGTATCACATCATAGGCCACTACTAAGCTCTTATTTGAGCGCGTATGGGTACACTTTGGGATCCCACAGTCCATTGTCTCAAATCAAGAAAGCAGATTATTGATTGCATTTTGGTCAAGTCTCTGGTCAATGTTGGATACAAAACTTACTAAGTTGATGTCTTTCATCCCCAAACTAATGGCCAAACAGATGCTTCCAACGGGATGATCATACACATTCTACGCATGAAAAACTCAAAGTATCCATGTACATGGGATGAAACCCTCCCCTATGTCCAACACAACTACAAAGGAGCTCTCCACAGCTCAACGGGCCACAACCCCTTCCAAGTAGGGCTCGGATTTCAGCCATTATGTCCCATTGATGTGGCCATACCATTTGCAGCTAATCAGGTAGATTCGACTCATGTCTAGTCCGAAGCTGATAGGGCTAATAGCTTCATTGAGCTCATTCAATAAATCTGCCAGCAGGTCCATGATATATTGGACAAAGCCAATGCTAAGGACAAGCAGCGCCATGATCAACATCATGTGCCACACAAGTTCCAAGTGGGTGACAAAGTTTGGCTACATTTTCAAAAGGAGCGGCTCGCTAGACCCCACCGCAAGCTTCGCCCACTCCAATATGGGCCATACACCATCACCAAGGTTTTAGGGAGAATTCATTCGAGCTTAGCATTCCATTCTTCCTTGGTCTACACCTAGTGTTCAATGTAGACCGCCTTTAGCTCACACTAACACAGCTAAACCCAGACTGCATGGAACAGGACACCACCAATCGGATCATGGAAACACAAATAAAGAGCACTCGCTAGCTAAATATCCAAAAATATCGGGTTTTCAAAGCTGGCCAACTCCTTCACCAAGGCAAGTGGCTCAACATGGACCAAGTTCAGCAAAATTTTCCCCATCTCATGGAGGTAATCAATGCAATGGGGACCATTTCTTCCTAAAGGAGAGGAATGATCCAGGTGGTTATTGCTGGCCACCCACCTATTCCACTTAGACCCCCAACACTATCTCTTTCAGTTTTTTGGTTTCCTTAATTATAACACAGTTTACCATTTTTGGCAATTTTTTAGGGCCTTAGTTTCCGGCACTATTTTGAGGCCCTTAACAACGTTTTTAGGGAAAAGATAGAGTCTAAAAACTTTCCAAAACGACTTTCCCAATTTATTTCGACCTTCTCTTCGATATCTTTGAAATGAGGTATTATGATAACCAAATGGAGATCGTATGCCAAAGTTACAACCCCGGGAAGTTTATGTACCAATTTACCGAAACGGGGCCCACAGTTTTGGCGCTTCATCTCCTAGGGTTAGGTTTTTAGATGTTTATGGTTTTCCATTATTTCTTGATAATGAATAGGCCTTTGAGCCTCATTGTAACACAGTGGAGAGGCATGTAGCTGCCACATCTCTTCTTGAAGATAAGCTACCATCTCCAGAGCTATCTTCTTTCCATTCTGTTTGTAAGAATAGTTCAATATTTTTCTATTAATGAAATGAAGTGTTTTTCTCTTGCATCTCTATATTTATGATTATATCTATAAGCTTTTTTTTTCTTGTTTAAGTTCAGATCAATGGTATAAGAGGGGTCTTCTCTTTCTCTGTTTTTTTGTGCATGTCCCCAATGAGGTCAGGGTATAAGGAGTTAGGGCTTGATCTAGTTGAACCGTTGCAATATCAGCCTCACAAAACCCGACGACCTCCCATGGCGGAAGAAAATAAAGATGAGGGGGCAAGATATCCTTTTAAAATGTTGCTCAAGGAAGCTCTCGAGCGACAGAGGGACACAATGATAGATAAATTTTGCCAGATCCTTCGAAGACTACCCACAGGCGATGCACCTTCACCCAACATCCACTCTAGAGGTGCCACTCCTTTTAAGGTACAATTTAACTTCGATATTCCCATATTTGAAGGCCTGATAGATGCAGACGTTGTAGATAAATGGATGAACCTGTTGGAAGAATATTTTTTAGTTCATGAATTTTCCAATCAGGAAAAGATTACTTTTACACTTCTTAAAGCCACCTCACACATCAAGGACTGGTGGGAAACATACTCTGATCAAAAGGATGAGAGTGAACCCTCGTTGTTTTCAGCTGCACCCACTTGGGATACTTTCTGAGACGCCATCAAGGAACAATATTACCCTGTCGGGAGATATCAAGATAAATACATAAAGTGGACCACTTTATGGAAGGGAAGGGACCATAATGAGATGGAGTTCCTAGACATTTCCTCACTCGACACAGTGTAACGTTACGCTATCAAGATTGAGCAGAAGTTTAAACTAGAGAAGAGGGACATTGTATCTGTGAATCCAGAGCTAGGAAAGGTCACCCCTAGAGCACAAAACAAAGGACCAAGCCAAGGCGGGGCTACCTAGGATAGCCCATTGAAGACACAAATAAATAACAACAAAACGAAGATAAAGAATGACATGGAAAAATAGTGTGATTTCCAGAAGAGCCCCACTCACGATACAAGTGAGTGTCAGGCCAAGCAGTCACTAGTGGCCGAGATAAAGGCTTCTGAATTAGACGCATGTTCCAACTCTGAATAAGAACCCTATAAGGGAACTGACAAAGAGAAGCAAATCATTAATACAGAGCCCAGTGCCACTGTGGCCACCACAAAGATCCAAAAGAATGAGCCTAAAAGTCTAGATGAGGGGGAACGACTCTTCCACTCATAGATGTGGGTGAAGGATTCTCCGTTGCAGTTCATTGTCAACAACGTGACCCAAAAGAACCTCATTTTAGCAGAGGTCATGAAGTGACTGGGCCTAAAGACTACATCACATCCAAAATCATACACCATCGGGTGGCTTCACCTAGGATGATAGCTTCGCGTGAGCCAGCAGTGTCGCCTTCCCTACAACATCAAACACTTAACATATGAGGTATTGGTTGATGTTCCTCCTCTTGAAGTTTTTGATGTATTGTTAGGACAACCATACTTGTGGAAGAGACATGTTGTGTATGACTCTAGACCTCACTATGTGATTATTACCTTGGCCAACAAGTTGTATAGGATATCAGAGGTAGCCCCACCTACCATCATCTCTTTGTTCACTACAAAGCAATGCAGTAAGATCATTTCCCAAAACAGGAAATTTGTTTTCCTTATGATTTTCCCTCAGGGCAAGAAGAAGGTTGTTGCCATGGCTTCCAAGCAGGGCTCCTTTGCACAACAGCAGCAGATGGACAAGATTGTGGAGGAGTACAGGGATATTTTCACCTCACCTACAGGAGTACCTCTGCACTATTAGGTGAAACACTCCATTGATCTGACCCCGGGTGCACTGCTGCCCAATGGGCTGATCTATCGACACTCTTTTCTGGAGAACAATGAGATCAGGAGGCAGGTTCAAGAACTATTGCATAAAGGGCACATGAGGCCAAGCTCATCACCATATGGGAGCCTGATTGTATTGGTACAGAAGAAGGATGGGACCTGGAGGATCTGTATTGACTACCAAGCATTGAGCAAGATCATTTTCTGGAATATGTACCCAATCCCATGGATTGATGACCTTCTTGACTAGCTCAAGGGGGCCAAATATTTCAAGAAGATTGACCTAAAGTTAGGTTATCACCAGGTGCCTATTGAACCCTCTGATATGTGGAAGACTGCCTTCAAATCCAAGGAGGTCCTTTTTGAATGGTTGGTCTTGCCACTCGGATTGACGAATACCCCTGCAACCTTCATGAGACTATTGGACAACATCTTGCAACCCTTCACAAATTCATTCGTTGTGGTGTATTTAGATGACATCTTGATGTTCATCCAGAGTTGGAACGAGCACCTCCACAATATTCCACAGGTCCTTCAAACCCTTCGACAACACAAGTTGTGTGCTAACTTGGAGAAATGCACCTTTGGCCTGACCCAGGTTCAATATCTTGGGTACATAATTGATGAGTAGGGTGTACATGTGGACCCATCCAAGATACAAGTCATTCAGGATTGGCCACCCCCAACCACTCTAATAAAGCTCCACAACTTTTTGGGTCTTGCCAACTTCTACCGTAGGTTCATGTTGGGGTTCTCTTATATCACTTGGCCTTTAAGTCATGTCACAAAGGGCAAAGCAAAAGCAAATTTATTTTGGTTATAAACCCAAAAGAAAGTGTTCTCCAATTCAAAGGATCACCTCTGTTTTGCACCAGTGATCACATTACTAGACCTGCAAAAACCATTTTAGATTGAGACAGATGCCTCCGACTATGCTATTGGTGCGGTTCTTACTCAACATGGGCATCTGGTGGCTTACCATAGTGAGACACTTTCAAACATAGTTCGAAAGTACCCCACTTAAGATAAAGAAATGTATTCCATAGTGTAGGCTTGTCATAAATGGAATTACATTATGGGGAAGGAAACTCTCATCCACATAGAACACTGACCTCTATAGTTCATACAGACACAAGAGAAGTTGCAACATGATCGCCATCAGAAATGGTCCACCTAACTGTAACAATTCCATTTGAACATTAAGTATAATAAGGGTAGCACCAATAATGTCCCTGATTGCCTCATCCGACCACCGGTCATGGCGTTGATCACTGTGCTCGACTCTTGTGGGCATGAGACATCGGGGTGGCCACATCTTTACAAGAGCGATCCAAAATTAGGCAACACATACCAAACACTCCTCAAAGCAAGCAAGTTCCAAATTTTCACCTTCAAGATGCACTTTTATGCCACCTGGGACACATTTATGTTCCTTCAATCAAGAGTGGCAAGATGATTTGGGAGGCGCATTACAGTCGGGTCCCTGGACATTTCAGAGTAAAGAAAACGGTGGAGGTATTGCAGAAGTATCTTTATTGGTCATAACTTTGTCAGGATGTTAAGAAGTACATTAGATCTTGCACTACCTGCACCATTACCAAACCAACCATCAAGAAGCAAGGCATGTGTACTCCTCTACCTACTCCTAGTCGACCTTGGGAATCTGTCTCCATGGATTACGTGTCAGGCCTTCCTTCTACTAAGCATGTAAACGATTACGTTTTCGTATTCGTTGACAATTTCTCTAAGATGGCCATCATGGTAGCCTGCAAGAAGAGTATCACAGTAGAGGCCACTGCTAAGCTCTTCTTTGAGTGTGTATGGGTACACTTTGGGATCCCACAATCCATTGTCTCTGATCAGGACAACATATTCTTGAGTGCATTTTCGTCAAGCCTCTGGTTGATGTTGGGTACAAAACTTACTAAGTCCACGGCTTTCCATCCCCAAATGGATGGCCAAACAGAGGTTGTCAACAGGATGATCGTACACATTCTATGCATGTACAACTCGAAGCATCCACGCAAATGGGATGAAAGCCTCCCCTATGTCCAACACAACTACAACAGAGCTCTCCACAACTCAATGGGCCACATCCCCTTCTAGGTAAGGCTCGTATTTCAGTGATTATGTCCCATTGATGTGGCCATACCATTTGCAGCTACTCAGGCAAATTCAGCTCATGTCCAATCTAAAGCCAACATGGCTAATGACTTCATTGAGTGCATTCAATACATCTGCCAGTAGGTCCATGATATATTAGACAGAGCCAATGCTAAGTATAAGCAACACTATGATCAGCATCAGGTGTCGCGCAAGTTCCAGGTGGGTGACAAAATTTGGGTACATTTGCAGAAGGAACACTTTGCTGGAACCCACTGCAAGCTTCACCTGCTCTAATATGGGCCATACACCACCACCAAGGCAGGAGGGGAAAATTCCTTCGAGCATAGCATTGCATCATTCCTTGGTCTACACCCAGTGTTCAATGTATATTGCCTTCGGCCATACTTTTCACCATTGCTAGACACATCCGACGTTGCATAACAATTCAAACCAATAGAGCTAAACTTGAACTACATGGAACAGGCCCCCATAGATCGGATCATGGACACACATATCAAGAACACTCGCTAGCAAAAGATCCAAATATATTGTGTTGTCAAAGCTAGCCAACTGCTTCACTAAGGCAAGTGGGTCTCGAGGGACCAAATTCAGGAGAAGTTTCCCCATCTCATGGAGGTACTCAACGCAATGGGTACCATTGCTTCCTAAGGGGGAGGAACGATCCAAATGGATATTGGTGGCTACCTTCCTATTCCACTTGGATCCCCAACACTGTCTCTTTCATTTTTTTTTTTCCTTAATTGTAGCACAGTTTACCATTTTTGGGAGTTTTTCGAGTCCTGAACTTCCTGCGTTGTTTTAAGGCCTGAAATTATATTTTTAGGGAAAAAAGAGAGACGAAGAAGTCCCAAACCAGCTTGATAGTTTTCTTTTAGCCTTCTCTTCGAAATCTTCAAAGGTATTATGGTAGCCAAATGAAGATCATATGCCAAAGTTACGACCCCGGGAAGTTGATGTACCAGTTTACCCAAACTAGGCCCACAGTGTTGGAGCTTCATCTCCTAGGGTTAGGTTTTTGGATGTTTAGGTTTTTCCATTGTTTCTCAATAATGAATAGGCCTTTACGTCTCATTCTAACACAGTGGAGAGGCATGTAGCCATCACATCTATTCTTAGAGATAATCTACCATCGCCCAAGATATCTTCTTTCCATTCTATTTTTAAGCATAGTTCAATATTTTTTTATTAATGAAATGAAGTGTTTTTTTGTTGCATCTCTGTATTTATGATTATATATGTAATTTGTTGCATTCTTGTTTATGTTAAGATTAGTGGTATTAGAGGGGTCTACTCTTTCTTTGTTTTTCTTTGCATGTCCCTAATGAGGTCAAGGTTTAAGGAGTTAGGGCTCGATCTAGTTGAACCATTGCAAGATTAGCTTAGCAAAACCTGATGACCTCCCATGGTGGAAGAATGGAAAGATAAGGGGGTAGGAGATCCTTTCAAACTGTTGCTCGAGGAAGCCCTCGAGTGATAAAGGGAAGCAATGATGGATAACTTTTCCTAGATCATTTGTCAGCTACCCACAAGCGATGCATCTTCATCCAACAGCCACTCTGGAGGCGCCACTCCTTTTAAGGTACATATTAAATTCAATATTCCCATATTTGAAGGCATGATAGATGTAGACATCATAAATAGATGGTTAAATCTGTTGGAAGGATATTTTTCAGTTCATGACTTTTCAAATCGAGAAAATATTACTTTTGCACTTCTCAAAGCCGCCCCACATGTCAAGGACTGGTGGGAAACATATTGTGACCAAAAGAATGAGAGTGAACCCTCATTTTTTTTAGCCTCACCTACTTTTGATTCTTTCCAAGACGCCATCAAGGAACAATATTACCCTGTCTGGATCTATGAATATAAATACATAAAGTGGACCATGCTACGACAAGGGAGGGATTAAGATGTGTCAAAGTTCACAAATATTTTCCATACCCTTCACATGAAGTTGGGTATCAAGGATATTGAGCGACATTTGGTGCTCAAATATCGCGACCGTCTACACAAGTACATCTAGGATGAGGTGGAGTTCCTGGACATTTCCTCGCTCAGCACAGTGTACTGGCACGTTGTTAACATTGAGTAGAAGTTTAAATAGAAGAAGCGGGACTTTGGATCTATGAATCGAAAGCAATGAAAAGGCGCACCCAAACCACAGAACAAAGGACCAAGCCAAGGCGGGGATACCCAATACATCCCACCAAAGATGCAAGCAAAGAACAACATGAAGAAGACAAATAAGGATGTAGGAAAATGGTGTGAGTTCCATAAGAGCTCCACTCACAATACAAGTGAGTGTCGGGCCAAGTTGTCACTGGTGGCTGAGCTGAAGGCTTATGAATCAGACACATGTTCTAACTCTGAATCAGAATCCAAGAAGGGAACTAACAAAGGGAAGTAGATCATTGATGCCGAGCCTAGTGCCATCGTGGCCACCACCAAGATCAAGAAGATTGAGCCTGAAGATCTAGAGGAGTGGGAACACCTCTTCCACTCACAGATGTAGGTGAAGGGTTCTCTGCTATAGTTCTTTGTAGACAGCAGGAGCCAAAAGAACCTCATTTAAGCAGAGGTCGTGAAGTGTCTATGCCTAAAGACTATAGCACATCCACAACTATACACCATCAAGTGGCTTCACCAAGGAAAAGATCTTTGCATTAGCCAATAGTGTTTCCTGCCCTACAACATCAAACCCTTTAAAGATTAGGTACTATGTGATGTTGCTCCTCTTGAAGTTTGTGATGTATTGTTAGGACAACCATACTTGTGGGAGCGATATGTTGTGTATGAGTCTAGACCTCGCTCTGTGATTATTACCTTGGCCAACAAGTTGTACAGGATACCGGAGGTAGCCTTTCCTACTTCCATATCTTTGATCATTACAAAGTAATGCAGGAGGACCATTTTCTAGACCAGGAAATTTGTTTTCCTTATGATTCACCCTCAGGGCAAGAAGAAGGTTGTGGCCACGGTTTCTAGGCAGGGCTCCTCTACACAAGAGCAACATATAGATAAGGTTCTCGAGGAGTACAAGGATATTTTTGCCTCACCTATAGGGGTACCTATGCACTATCAGGTTAAGCACTCCATCGATCTCACCCTGGGCGTGACATTGCCCAATGGGCTAATCTATCGGTGTTCTGTTCTGGAGAACGATGAGATAAGGAGGTAGATTCAAGAACTATTGTAGAAAGGGAACATTAGGCCAATCTGATCACCATGTGGGAGCCCGATTGTATTGGTACAAAAGAAGGATGGGACCTAAAGGCTCTGTATTGACTGTTGGGCATTGAACAAGATCACTTTCTGGAATAGGTACCTAATCCCACAGGTTGATGACCTTCTTGACCAGCTCAAGGGGGCCAAATATTCCAGCAAGATTGACGTGAAGTTAGGTTATCACTAGGTGCCTATTGAACCCTCTGATGTGTGGAAGAATGCCTTCAAATCTAAGGAGGGCCTTTCCAAATGGTTGGTCATGTCATTTGGATTAAGCGAACGGCCCTACAACCTTCATGAGACTGATGGATGACATCTTGTGACCCATAACCAGTGCATTTGTGGTGGAGTATTTAGATGATATTTTATCTTTAGCCAGATTTGGAACGAGCACCTCCACCATATTCGACAGGCCCTTCAAACCTTGCAACAACACAAGTTGTGTCGTAACTTGGAGAAATGCACCTTTGGCCTAACCCAAGTTCAATATCTTGGGTACATAATTAATGACTAGGGTGTACATGTGGACCCATCCAAGATACAAGTCATTTGGTATTGGCCAACCCCAACCACTCTAACAGAGCTCCATATATTTTTGGTTCTTGCCAACTTCTACCATAGGTTCATGTTGGGGTTCTCTCATATCACTTGGCCTTTAAGTCAAGTTACCAAGGGCAAAGAAAAAGCAAAGCTTTTTTTGGTCTGAAACCCAACAACAAGCATTCTCTGAGTTGAAAAGTTGCCTTTATTCTACACCAGTGCTCACATTACTAGACCTACAACAACCATTTGAAATTGAGACAGATGCCTCCAACTATGCTATTGGTGCGGTTCCTACTTAGAATGGGCATCTAGTGGCTTACCACAGTGAGACACTTTCAGACACAGTCCAAAATTACCCCACTTATGACAAAGAAATGTATTCCATTGTACAGGTTTGTCATCAATGGAAGCATTACATTATGGGGAAGGAAACGGTCATCCGCATAGACCACCGAGCTCTATAGTTCATACAGACACAAGGAAATTACAGAACGATCACCATCAGAAATGGTCCACCTACCTACAACAATTCCATTTGAACATTAAGTATAAGAAGGGAAACACCAAAAATGTCATTGATTGCCTCAACCGACCACCAGTCATGATGTTGATCACCGTGCTCGACTCCTGTGTGCACGAGACATCGGGGTGGCCACATCTTTACAAGAGCAATCCAAAATTCGGTAGCACATATTAGACACTCCAAGAAGGGAAGAAATTTCCAAATTTTAACCTTCATAATGCACTTTTATGCCACCTGGGACACATTTGTGTTCCTTCAAGCGATCATGCTAAGATGATTTGGGAGATGCAGAATAGCCGGGTCGCTAGACATTTCAAAGTTGAGAAAACAGCGACAGTATTGTAGAAGTATTTTTATTGGCCAAAACTTCGTCAGGATGTTGGGAAGTACATTAGATCCTGCAACTCCTGCTCCATTGCCAAATCAACCATCAAGAAGCAAGGCTTGTATACTCCTCTACCTACTCCTAGTCAACCTTGTGAATCTGTCTCCATGGATTACATGTTGAGCCTTCCTTATACTAAGCATGACAATGATTGTGTTTTCTTGGTCATCGACAGATTCTCTAAGATGGCCATCATGGCAGCCTACAAGAAGAGTATCACAACAAACGCCACTACTAAGCTATTCTTTCAGTGCATATGGGTATTGTTGGGCATGGATCCCACCAAGGCATGTTTTGGGGTTTAAAGCCCAAGTTTTGACTAAATTCGTTTGTAAAAGCTCCGCAAATTATGGGCGCGAAGCGCAAAATCATAATAGAGTCACAAGGTTGTCCGCCCTAGTTTTTGTAATGTAATATCAGCTAGATAGATCCACCCATGGTCTGTGGACCATGGGATTATATATTTAGAGCGAGGCTCTAAGTGTAGAAGAGAGAATAGCATAACTAATTGAAGGGAAGAATGAGAAGTCTAAGTGATTGAGTCGAAGTGTAAAGTGTGTCTTTGGGTCATAGAGTAGGAGAAGGCTCTATAGCTAAGTGTGCAAAGGCTTAGTAGTCCGCAGTTGAGTGCGCGGACCCCTGCAGCTGAGTGTGTGGGGTAGGTCGAGTTTGTAACCATTGAAAGAATCAATAAAGAGAAGTTTACCATATTTTTGTGTATTTTTTCCCGTTTTAATGTATGATTGGGTATAATTTGCAAGTATATTGTTTATTTGTTATGTGAACCCATATGAAGGTTTTTGTGTAAATAAATATAATGTAAGACATCCAAGTACGCGAAGGTAATTAATGGGTATAGGAAGATAAGTAAAATCTCGAGTAATAATGCAGAGCACTACTCTAGCAGTGCGAAAGCTCCACAGCCCCTGGTTAGGGCTACGCGAAGGTAGTATATCAGGGCGTGAGGAACAGGGAAGTGCGCAAACTGACCTACGTGCAGGGACAAATAATTGGACCAATCGAACCACTCAAACATCTCAAGGGTACGGAAACCTGGTTCCAGCACCCTCCCATGCTACTTCGGGTGAGACCTCATCCCACACTTTGCAGACTATTGCTGAAAGGGCCAGTAGTATAGGGATTTATTTGGCTAATTAACTCTGAGCCTAGGTTAGGCCCCAACAAGCCAACAAATGGTTCCGTTGTCGGGACCAGGATCTAGATAGAGATGTTTGATGTCGTATCACTGGAATCCGACAAAGAAAGGAATTGAAGATTGGTTGGACAGGAAGATTCACGAGTTTGCGGCTCAAGAAAATAGGAATCTACGACTATCAAAGGAAGAGTGGTTAGACTGCTACTTATATACAAAGATCCATGAAATTTTCTTCGCATCCTTCCCCACTGATTTATACAAGTGGATCGTGAAGCTAGCAGATAGCCAAGGAAGGTGTAAACTCGATAGACTTATTGTGTGGACTCCAAAATTGGTGCGCAGACTGGAAGCATCGGAAGATGAGATCACGCGCGTTGTCAATCACTGGCTCGATCGAATCATAGGAGGATTCATCACTGAATTTGCAGTAGATACTTCAATCAGTTATAGTGAGGCAAAACGACACTTCCTCAAAGGATCATGATGTAAGTATACTAAATCTTTGAATACTTGGATTAAAATGCTACTATGTGAAAAATGGGTTATGCAAATAAATTGATGTTTGGGGCTACACGAAGTGGGAGAATCTCCAGAAACGAAGGTAGCACAGAACTAGAAACTAGCCTCTTGATTTCACCTCCATGAGGGGGCAAAGAAGAGATCATGAAGGTCTCACCAAGAAGTGCGATCAATCAGATAAGGCATAGAACTCTATGCATACCATCCCCACCCACACCACCGCCAGTTTTACCATCTTCACCCCCATCTTCACCCATGCCACCTCTGCCACCACCGCGAAGCAGTATGGCAAGCGAGATAAAGCTACTAGTGTTTAAGGGAGTAGGGAATGGAGATCCATACCATTTTTGGTTCGTGATAAAAGCTATATGGGAAGAATAGGGAGTCATGGATGAAAATATAAATAAGGCAACGTTGGTCAGTGCCCTACAAGATCACGTATTGACCTGGTACATTAAGCGTTCCAATGACAATAGGAATGTGGGGATCGCAGATATCCAAGCTACGCTAAATAAAGAATTTCGCAGGCCAAAGTCAGAGGCACGGTTGATCATTGGGTTCAAGGAAATCACAGTGTTACCAGGCGAGACCCCTTGGGATTTGGATCAAAGATTGAAGTGCACAATTTGCGAAGCTAACATGACATTAACAGATGGGAAACATCAAAAATGGTTTGTAGCATCATTAACGCAGCATCTACGGAACACGTTGTCACAACAGAGGCTATCCACTTAGGCCGAGGCCTTGGAGGTCGCGATGAGATTGCACGAGAGCCTGATACAAGATCCCAACCTAGGAGTTCAGCAGATTCATGCGCAGTTGAAAAACTTGTGCCTTGAGATGTAGAGTTTGAAACAAGACAGGACAACCCACCCAAAGATGTGCGATGAGGTATGGTGCATAAAATGCAAGGGCCAGGGGCACGACAAGGACCACTGCCCAATGTTCATGAATTACCTTGCGGGAGGAGGGCCAATGCCATTAAGACCGAAAGCACAAGCAGGACCGAGCGCAGTGCCTGCACTATGGTGCACGAATTGTCAAATAGGAGGAAAGCATGCTACAAATAATTTCCATATATTATAGAAGTATACGCATAATTCACAACAGTTGTTCTCTAATTTTTGTAGGTCAGTGGGACATGATGAGTGCACCTGTAGAAGTTATGAGCTGATGATGAATTGAACTCCTACCTATAGGGTTTAGGCTAAAACATGGTCTCTTAATCAAAACGCAAGAATGGCATGCACCAGATTTCAGGGGCGCGAACGGGGCCGAGGTGGAGGGGGACCAGGAAGAGGTTGCGGACAACTGATATGTTATAATTGTTGAGGGCCAAGGCAATATGCCCACGATTGTATGAATCCAACACGACCATCATGCTTGTATTGCACGTTGTTTTATCATGAGACAAAGGATTGTCCCACACTAATAACAAGGTTGCGCGATAAAGGAGCACTCCAACCTCCTTCGACTCAAAACCTGCAAATGATGAGGTCTGAGCCACGCGAGGAAGACCATAATGTAAATATCATGCTCCAGAGTGGAATTTGATAGGGAATGACAAAGGCAAGTAGCTCGAAGAAAGTACCTGGGTTTCCAAGA
This sequence comes from Pinus taeda, assembly GCA_000404065.3. Classification (NCBI taxonomy): domain Eukaryota; kingdom Viridiplantae; phylum Streptophyta; class Pinopsida; order Pinales; family Pinaceae; genus Pinus; species Pinus taeda. Next base: position 257,574 of record APFE031160728.1, read on the forward strand.
CTCCAACGAAGGAACCAGAATTTGATTTGGAGCGCGCTAAGAAAACCTTCATGAAAGCTAAGAGGAACTTTATTGATGCCTCCACTTCAAGAAGTAAAGCCAGACTAGAGTAGGAAATGGACCCATCGATGCTCATTGCGTTCTTGGAGACATGCAGGAAGCTATTGCACAATAGGAAAGCTGTAAAGGGGCTGCAAGAACTCATAACTAGATGTGCTGGGACTGTGTCAGGAGAACCACGCATAGTCTGGAAGCTCGGGAAGCACATGACGCGAACAGGAAGGGAGATGAGATCGAACACGCAAATTGGGGAATATGAGATGGACCAAGTGATTCTGGATCTAGGATCGGACACGAACGTCCTACCAAAGTAGACATGGGAGCGCGTGGGCAGCCCTGTGCTACAATGGTCTCCTATCCAACTACGAATGGAAAACCAGCAAAAGATCCTACCTATGGGGAGATTGTATGGAATCATAGTAGATATTGAAGGAGAAAGCGTGCTAGCAGCCTTCAAAGTGATAGAGATTGTTGATGATAGTAATCCCTACCCCGCACTATTAGGAATAGATTGGGCCACTGACATGAATGGAGTGATAAACATGAAGAAGCACAAGATGATTATTGAGAAAAAGTCTCTGCGTGTAGTGGTACCTATAGACCCTGCAGAAGGATCATGCTACACGGAACCCGTGCGCAACTACGACAACGACGACGATCTGAAATGCATCTACAACATAACTGTGTGGGAGAAAGACTAGGTAAATCAAACCACAGATGGCTAAATCTCATGGGAGCATGAAATCTCCTACACATTAGATTCTGATGAGGAGATAGAACGATGGCAGAACTGGTTACACGAGGTAACCACGCTCAACTGTAACATGATGACGATATTGTTGCACTGTGTAGCAACAGAGGTAAGAGATCTACCTATGTATGACGGGTCAAGCGAGGTGGATGACTTCCTAAATAGATTTGAAAGAGAAGTTTCGAAGCAACAATGCTTCGATGCTCTAAAATGGGTACTACGAGTTACACCCGCAAGATGGTGGGGTACACACCAAAGAAGTTTTGAGGATTGGCGCGAATGCAAAAGAACGATGCGCACATGGTTTCGGAAGCCTCAAATGCGATTAACATACAAGATTGTTGGATGAAACGGCCTGGCACCCACCTATCCAGGTGGATACATGCATATGGTGTGAAACCTGCATGAATGCACACAGTCCTCATAGTAGGAGAAATGATCAGTAAGTAGGTACGGGCAAGGTAATGACGCGAACGACCCCTCCGGTTCGGACCACAAAATATGGAAAGACCAAGTGCGCAGAAGCATATCCATGAACAAGGCTTTAACAAAGTACAAGAAGCACTGAACAAGGTCCAAAATGCAAAGCGAACTGACTGGGACCTACGCGTACCAGTAGTTTTATGGGCTTATAGGACCGCGTGCAAGAACCTAACCATGCAAGCACTGCCAAGGCTAGAGTATAAAGTGAACGTGTAAGCCCTATAGTACATGAAAAGCTTAGACCACTTATGATGGCACCAATAGATACGACGATTCATCAAACCTTGGAAGAAGAAATCCAACAGGGAAATTCTAGGCTCCAAGAACTTGAGAAATATAGGGTGCAATTAAGGAAGAAAAGCGCTCTAGTAGGCGCAAAAGTAAAGAAGTTGGAGGATGAGATAAAGGAAGGTTTTCTCAATAAAAATACCAGGGTGATAAGACAAGATGCACACAATCACGCTGACAAGTTTGAGGACTATCGTCGCAAATTGATCAGTCTCATGCCTTGGCTTGGACCACACATTACTAAGCGAATCAATGAGGTTAGCGTATTGCAGATGATAAAGTGCACGACGCCACCTGTAATAATAAAAGGTGGGTATTTTCTAGGAAAAGTGATGGATGACAGGATGAAACTCTATACAAGTGGTGTGACCGCCTAACTAGTCAAGAGAAGTACAGTCTTAGCGCTCCAGGCAATTGAAAGGAAGTGCGAGACTATAAACTATGTTGCCAATGAATTCTGCGATGTTGGAGCTATGCACAAAAGCCAAGAGTCACAAGGTCCGCGACTATGCATGGGGGGTTTCGCTGCCGTGTGCGTTTGCCAGAAAGTGACCGTTGAAGTCATTATTCATGATGGGATGCTCGACTTGAGACCAAATGGAGCTGGAAGCAGGCATTTATGACGCGATTTATGGGCAAGACTTGGGGGGAATGGTCAAAGTCAAATTCAAAAAGCACTATAAATTACAAAGGGATGCCTAGCAAACAACACTTGGTCATTTTCGAATTGAGCTATTGAGCAGAGCCCTGTTTGTTTTGTGTTGAGCATTGATTGAGCCCCTAAGTTTGCAAGTGATAGATTTTTGGACGGACACGATGGCAGCAGCTAAGGAAGTTATGTAAATAATAGAAATGACCATCCAAGAGACCACACAAGCCTTGACTATGGGGGATAATCTAGAAGGCACCAGGATTGTGGCAAAAATCCCGAAATCATGCGCACACCAAGACCAAAGAAGGACAAACAAGCGATGGTTCTCATACATGTGTCCCCGCAAAACCCATTGTGCACCAAGCTGTCGATGGAGGAGAAGGGGTAAGTCGTTACCATAGAAACTGATGAGGAAGAAGAAGACCTAGATGACCTTATCATCAAAGAAGATGAGGATGAAGGCAGAGAGGAGGAAATTGAGCCTGCACCCTCAGACAAAGTTGCCCGCCTATGTCCCCCTGTGGAAAGGGAAGGCTAAAGTGCCCAAGGACCTTGACGAGATCGAGAGCTTGCTCCAAACCCCACTCCTCCCAAACAACATCATTTTCTATGGCACACACCTGGGATGGGTGTCGAGCTTAAAATTTGAAGATTGGGACCTCGCTAACCACAAGAAGTTCCCTCACCTTGAGACCTCACACCTCATGAAGCCCAAGCAGAACACTGCGGCGGGGGTTACAGAATTAGAGCCATGAAAGTGGTTGCGTGGAGTGGAAAAGGCCGAGCTACTTAACCTACTTTGGGTGCCGCATTTCCACCACGCCCCAATAACAATTTTCGTCATCAGGCAACTACTTTGCCTAGTACATGATGGGTGTTTGTGGATAGAGGAGCCCATCCTGATCATGGCAGACTTGATTCACTGCATTGCTCGGCTTCCATGCAAAGGAGAGAACCCCGTAGACATCTCGTAGGGGAAGAGCAGTGACTTGGCCATCGCAGAGGCCATGAAGAAGAAATACAAGTTGGCAAAGAAGAAAAGGGGCTATGCCATATCCAGCATCAACGATAAAGCAGTGAAAGTGGTGACCCAAATATTGGTCGGTAAGGTTATGCGCAAGTGCCGCGCGAACGAGGTACCCACGCTGATGGTAGCACTTGTTGAACAATGCGCGGAAGGGGTCCAGTTTAACTGGTATGAGTTCCTCTGCAAGGAATTCTTGGAGAATTTCCATGAAGCTCAGGAACAGGGCAAAACATTCCACTATGCATGGCTTCTTTTGTCCATAGTGCTCATGGCAGGGGAATTGTTGAAAGATAGTCAATTCCCCACAATTGACAAGGATCTGCCGGAGGCCGTGAAGTATGCTTCAGTATGGGCCACAAAGGATGCAAATAGGATCTGCGACAATAAGATATTCTAGGTGTTCATGGAGATGAACCTTAGAATGGGGATCAACTGCAAGTCGCAGTTGTCACCCACTGTCTACAATAGCTTGCAAAGTTTTGTGGAATTTAAAGTGGAAAACCACAACATATACATCAGAGCACACAAGGACTTGGCCAAGCAATGGAGAGAGATACCCTTTGTAGCCACGAACGATGTAATCTTTAACGTATTGGAGACATGGCCGTCGAAGTGGCGCATTGCAGACATCGTGGAGATAGAGAAGTCGGCGGTGCAGAGGAAGAAAGAGGAGGCCAAATTGCACATGGTGCAGTTGGCAGAAAAGAGAAGGAAGGAAGCAGTGGTAGCAGAAGTGTGGGTGGTGCGGGACACTACACAGACAACAACTAAACAAGAAAAGGCCACAGCTGCAGCAACAGTGCAGGAGGTAGTCGTGAAGGCATGCTAGGGCAGGAAGCAGAGGATGAAGAGGGAGGTGTAGACCCCCAAATCACATCAACACAGTTGAAGCGCTAGCACCCAGCCGAGCGAACAGAGCCGTGTAAGAAGGTCAAGGCATCGAAGTTGTCTATTGACCCGATCACCCTAACTGAGGGTGATCTGCACGACATCGGAGAGACAGTGCATGATGTCACCTCCGAGGCCCTCCAAAATTTTATGCAGGAGAACCAGATTATGTTGGGGGCCCTCAGAATGTAGCTACAAGAGTTCCAGGTGTGCACTCCTCAGGTTGGTACTCCTTCGACCAGCCTTGCAGTTGGAACAACGGCAGCAGAGCAGATGTTGAGCACTCGGTGACAAATACCATAGTGTTGCCAGAAGGGGCACTAATGACAACAAATGAGGCCAACGGGCCTATGGTTAGCGCGTTGAAGGGTCTTGGCATCAACATGGTTGCACTCTGTGAGAGACCTTATACGTTCTACAGGATAGGATAAATGTAGAACTGCGAGCTAGGGAGAGTCGCGCACTACAAGTGCTATAGGATAAAATGCACATTGTATGGAGAATGGAGATACCATCAAGGGTCTTCCCGAGACCTTTGGTAGACTGTAAGATTATTTGCAACCATCACAAAGTTACATGCATGTCCATAAAAATTAACTAACTATCAAATCAAAACAGATGGATTACCTCAAGCCTCTGTGTAGATTTGCTGGAGAGCACAATGCAACTAGGTGGAAGTCCCCTAAGCCAGCTCTAGATCAAGTCCTACACATAGAAGAGACAAGCATAATCACAACATACAACCTTGATAACTAATATATGAATACATAAAAGACATCTAGTTAAACATAACTAAGCTACTCATGCTAACAAGTATTGGACAATCAAATAAATGAATGATAGTACCAACACCACGGAGTAGACAGTACAACTGTAGTTATATATTAATGTCGGAAGAATGATTACAACCATCTGTTGCATCAGCCTTCCCTTACCCCTCCAGCTTCTCTCTTTTTCCCTTCTTACCAACTTCTTATGCTTAGACTTGAGATTATGCTCAACAATCAAGTAAGCTATCCTTTCAAATTATATGACCGCTTTCAAATGATCTGACCTCTATCACCATAGCCCTAGCTTTGCTTATGTAGCAATTGAGTTAGGGTTGCCAAGTTCCTCCATGAGTTTCTTAAGGTAAAAGAAATGATGTTTCCATGCTTTTCAGCTCTTTCCCATTTGCCTCCTTCATTAGGATTTAGAAATCCCACAAACAGGTCGAACTAGAGATGTTTCCTTTCTTTTCTGAGTAGATTTAGGAGGGAATATAGAGATATTTATGAGTCAATTCACTCCTTTGACCTCTAGATTCTTATTAGGATCCACTAACGTTGTTCTCGAACTAACAACTAGAGTTAGTAGGGTCACTAACGCTCCCTTAGGCTTACAAAGAAGCTTTATAAAGCAGGTTGTCAGTGTATAGCCAACATTAGTGTGGAAACAAGGCATGTGATCTTGGTCTTTGCTTCAGCGATCATGTCTTTCCCCTTTGAGCTGATGAGTGGGTCATTTTTTTTTATAATAGATGCCCCCTAAAGTGTGAGATCAGAGGCTGCGACAATGGCTGAAATACTTTACTTAACTGTAATTTTCCTTCTTCGACAAAAAGAGAGAGAGGATCAGAGCTTTGGGTGGTACGGGAAACCTGATACAACACATATATATAAAACAACTAAAATCATGTCTTGAGTCAGGCATTCCCATGCTTAGTAGCTATGTCAGAGTGATTTTCTCAGAAAAGAGATATGACAATGTTGGCCACCAATAAGCACAATGCGGATCTGGTGTCATAATACGATCATTCTGATGAGCAGTCTCCAAAAAACAATATAAGCAACTTGGGAGAGGAAGAAAGGCTGAGTGATGCAAGCCTCTACCCAAGGTCTTGATTTCCGCTTCACCAAATAGCATATATTGATACATGTGAATATATGTGTTGATCTCGAACATGTACGAAATCATCTGATTACCAGTCAATAATCGACACTGTTAACAGACGCGAGGAAGGCCACCAATAATGGTGATGGTCTCCAAGATGAATAGTACAATATAATGAGTGTGAAAGATGTTTTTGTCGTTGAACACCCGTAGAATCGCTTAACCAGGAGCCAATAATGAGAACCCCTGATCAAACACAAGGTAGCCTACCACTAATCTCTGTAAGTACCAAGCCACTAAATGCGTTTTTGGTTTGTCTTCCTAGGTAGAGTGTTGAAGTCGATAGGAAGATACCTGTTGAAAGGTAGGCAATAATGTGTCCTACATCAATCAACACTAAACGAGACAAGAATGATTTGTTTTTTGAGGAATATTTGAGCATTGGGTCTAAACAATAGAGGGCATGATGAAAGGATATGCTTGATGAGTTGATGGAGGAAACAAAAGGTTAACCCTTGAACAATAGAAGGCACGACAACGGTTTTAACCATGCATCACTAGACTCATTAACACTAAAGAGTGTTAGGATACATAGATGCATGAACATCAGGTTATTTAGGCTAAACTCATAGGATGGTAGGATTGATATTGAGAGGTTGTCACAAGGAAGGTTTATCTGAGGGAGTGCCATGTTCAAGGGAACGACTGTTGCCAAACCACGCTTTCTAATACTGAATGCAGTTGTATTGTCTAAATTCCCCGTCTGATTAGTTTAGTGAGTCCAGATGAGTAAACTCGTCAATATTTTCATGTCTTAATAGTTTGAAAAGGATCGTGAAAAGAGCGACTCTATGCCCTATCTGATTAGTTTAATGAGTCCAAATAGGCAAACTCGTCGATATTTTCATGTTTTGAGAGTCTTCAGGGGATCGTAAAAAGAGAGACTCTATATCTTGTTTGTTTAATTTAATGAGTCTAGACGAAACAACTCGGTGGTCTTTTCATATTTAGAGAGTCTAAAAAGATCGTAAAGAACGACTCCAGGGTGGTCCCTTTGTCATAGTTGTTAACCAGGTGCGACAAAAGGTTAATAGTATACCTGGATCGGTTACTTTTCCTTGAGTTAATCTATTGAATCTAGATAAAGAGAAACCTATGTTCAATAGAGGTTAACCTCATTTTGTTACGAGTATGAGGAAACAGACTAAACTCGTTTTTCGTCATGAATTTTTAATGAGTCACACGACGAAAAACTCAATACCTTCATCAAATTTTAACAAGTCAAATGAAGAAAACTCAAGGTATCTTTTTCAATTTATTGAACAGGGAAAAAGAGGTAAAAGAACTGCTCGATCCTTCTTCATATATTTAATGAGCCCGAAGAAGGGGAAAAACTCGATGATTTTTCGATTTTAAGAGCAAGACATGGTCCCAAAAAAGCAAGTGCTCTTGATGTTGTCGTAGATTTTTAACGAGCCCGGTGACAAAAACTCAGGATTTTTTAGTTTTAACGAGTGAGAAAATTACCTAAAAGAATGGTTGGGTCATATTTATAAAATTTAATGAGCCTAAAGAAAAAACTCGGGATTTTTTCAATTTTATGAGCGAGAAAAAGGTGCCTAAAAATAATGCTCTAATGATCTTTTTCAGTTTAATGAGCTAGAAAAAGAGTGAAAAAGAGTTTCTTGAGCCATCGTCATATGTATTTAACAAGCCCAACAATGACAAACTTGAGGATTTTTCAGTTTTTAAGAGCGAGAAAATATCCATAAAAGAAAAGTGCTCTTTTGAGAATTGCATGCAACTTTTACTGTTTTTCATTCCTGAGGGTACTTTCATCAAAAGCGGAAAAAGCAGCAGTTCCTATCCATATGGGTTCATGCATGATAAAAAATCATGGGGAATGGACTACTGCCTCTTTTATGATTTCAAAAAATCATGTCTCCAAAAATAAATATAAGGAAGTCGTCTGAGCTTTCTCATGCATTATTTTCACTATTTGAGAATTGAGAGAGCATTTTGGAGCCAAAGAGGAGCAGATTTTTCACAGACCATTGCAGGAGATCTGGGCAACCATTCGACATGTCGCCAGTCCTAGGTAGAGGCCAAAACCTTGCTCTATGCATTTCTTAACCTTTCTTATCAGTTTCTGGGTTTACATTTTGCAGATTTGAGGTGCCCTGAAGCAGTATTTGCCCACTAACACCCTTTGGCAGGCCTATAGGGAGTGTTAAACACCTTATACAACTTGCTAGAGGGCATTAATCCTCCCTGTGTACCACTGGGGGGGGGCGTTAGAGCTTAAGGGTGCAATTTAAAACCTCATGCAGTGATTCCTGAAGTTGCTTTGCCCCATTTTGACTATTTTTAGGGTTATTTTGCGCAGGTTTCAGGCCATAATGACTAGCCTATGAAGAGAATGGGCTCATGATAGCCAGGAATTGCTTATGTGAAACAATCTAGCATGCATACTTGCTTTGCGCCGCTACGATTTATTGAAGTATGCAAATTTGGAGCTGATGAAAGGGCAGGTGGATTTATTGAGATGGATTATCCAGCGCTGGGATGAACACGAGCAAGTGTTCAAGATTGTAGATCATAAGCTGGCTATTGACCATGATGACATATACTTTTTAACTGGTCTGTCGTGCTGTGGGGCACATGCAAACCTCACCGGGGGAAGGCCAAATCCACGATCTACCCTAGAGCCGGTGCAATCCTACTGCATCCCTGAGAGTGGACTTGTCATCAATAGAGTCCCCATAGAGAGGATAAGGCCCAGGTCTATGAGGGCCATTTTATGGTTGATTATGTGGTTTGTGGGGTCAAAGATTCCCCACGTTGCAATAAATGCCCAACTGTTTCTTGTAGTTGACTATGTCTAGCCACAGATGTTCAACTGGTGTGAAGCAGTGCTTTGCGAGTTGAAGGCAGAGTTAACGGCATGCAAGACTCGAACCCATCACAATTTTGGGTATGGTACTCTCATAGTTTCATTCATTCTTGAGAGGGTACCTGTTATGCACCCAAGGATGAGCATAGGTCCCTTTCATCTGAGGGAGCTGAGACAGGGGCGATGGTCATCACTTGATCCTCGCATAGGAGGAGGACAGATCCAGCATTTCTTCAAGGAAGATTTCTTCCAGTGGGTTCGTGGCCAAATTGTGATGATTAACGACTATGCTTATGAGGGCATGGACTTCACCGGTGACCCTGACTTAATGCTACTACCCAGGACCAACTGGGGTCCTCAAGGTGAGAATGATTTTTTAAAGTACTTCAAGTATTTTTTAGCTTTTGAATGTTTATGTAATGTTTTTATAGGTGAAATAAGTATTGACATGAAGCTTTATGCTTAACACAGATGTGGCACCATTATGACCTGCAAGCAAACCTCGCCATATGCAATGAGGAGGCCAACTACCTGCTGGGGGTGGTGATGCCGACAATCTTCGCGAGGTTCTGAGAAACCTGGAGGGCTTGAGCATGGGTGTCCCCCCCTTCCTATGAGGGAGATTCCTGCTCATATGCAACAACACACAGTCAGTGTACCTGAGCGGTTTCTTGTTCCTCTTCAGAGGATAGCTAGAGCGGTTTTAGCATTTCAAGAGTAGTAGGCTCTTTTCAACAGGCATTTTGGCGTAGCCAATGGGTGTCTGTAGTTGGGCTTAATAGCCATTTTGTACTTAAAACATCCATGTTTTGGAATATTTCGATGTAAAAGACTAGATTTTGATCTATATATATATATATATATACACAGACATTTTGGTAGTTTGATGGCGTAATTTTTTTTTAAATGTTTTTGTAAAAAATTTAACTCAGTAAATTTTTACTTTTCATGCATGCCTCTATAGCGAATGAGACAGATGCCAATCTAATACATAGTTAGCTAATGAATCAACAATTACATTAAATTCTCTAGGAATGTGTTGATATGTGATTATTTCAAATTGATGTTCCAGCAATCATACCCTTAAATAATGATGTAACAAGGTGGGATTACAAATGCGATAACGATTTTTCAATTACATAACAACTAGTTGGGAGTCTAACCTGACCACCAGATTGGAGATGTCCCTTGATGATGCTTCCTTGAAAAGTGAAATTATGGACATGTACTCAGCAATATTGTTGGTGGCGGTACCAAGAAAGACTCCTCCGGAACAAAATAGTTCTGACTCATGTGTGTAGATGACTCAAGCAGCTGATGCAATGTGTTGTGTGTGATGACTGGCACCATCCGCGTATCCTATGTATGTTAAGGGTAATGAAGACATTTGCATTGTGAGAAGGATGTATGAGACAAATACTCCAATAAATATCAAAAAAATCCAATCACACTAAAATAGGAAGCAACTTATAAATACATAAAATTACAAAGCACATGCCTAGTGCAATACTAGGCATAATACTTTTTCAAATAGAGCCCATTTCTGGGCTCAACGAGCAGGACTCCTTCCCAGTCGTAAAGTTCATATGCCCCTTTTTAGAGGGCTTTCTTGAAGACATAGGGACCTAGCCATAAGGGTTGAAGTGTTCCTACCCCCAAGAGGTCATGTTTTTTATCATAGAGCAAAACAAGATCTCCCTCTTGGTAAGAACGAGGCTTGACATTTTTGTCATATTGGGTTTTACCCAATGCTTGTGAGCCTCGAGTGCCAATTCGACATCTTGACAGGTTTCGTCCAATTGATTGAGGTATAATAGGTGCTCTTATTTGGCAATAGTGTCGAGCAGGAGTTCAACGGCTATTTATAGGGAAGAGATCTGACACTCGATGGGTAAAACTACTTCCAGGCCGTAAGCAAGTTTAAAAGGTGTAAAGCCCGTGGCAGTTTTGACTGAAGTTTGGTATGCCCATAGTACCAAATATAAAATTTGGTGCCAACCGGTTTTATTATTTCCTACCAACCTACGAATCATGGTTTTTAAGACGCCATTGACGGCCTCTACTTGACCATTATCTTGGGGGTAGTAGGAGGATGATTGATCCTGATGAAAACCAAGCAGCAATGTTAAATCAGAGATCATATGGTTCTGGAAATGAGATCCATGGTCTGTAACGATCATGCGGAGTACACCAAAATGACAGATAACCTAATTGAATAGGAATAGCACCACGGTTTCTCCATTAGATCTGTAGGTGGGAAGGGCTTCGACCCATTTCGTGAACTATTCCACAACTGTTATGATATAGTTGTGTCCAGCATATGAAATGGGATTGCAAGTTACGAAGTCTATCCCCCATTTGGCAAAGGGGCCAACGAAGATCACCAGGTGTAGTAGGGCCAGAGGAGTGTGCATTTTCTTTGTGAACACTTGACAAGGATGGCATTTCCAAATGGCCTTGACACAATCTTTGAACAAGGTTGGCCAATAATAGCCTATGCACAAGACTTCTGTGTTGTAGATATTCCAGAAAGATGACCGCTACATGCGTCAGCATAGTAGTCATTTAAAACATGTTTCACCTCTTCATGACTGAGGCAACATTGAAGAACTGTGTTTGCACCGTGATGATATAATGTATCGTTAATCACTAGATTGTGTCGCGCTTAGTGGCGGATGTGATGACGGTCACCTGTTGATAGTTCGGGGCGGAACTGTTGTGCTTGGAGGTAGACAATAATGTCACTGTACCAAGGGTCAATGGTGTTGATAAGATAGATAGCTTCATCTAGAAGAGGATCATGGGCTATCTTGTTAGGATCAATGATGGGAAGGACCGAAAAAAGTTCAGCCAAGGCTAAGGAGTTCTTCTCCTTAGTAGATAAGCAAATCAAATTGTTAGAGGATCACTGTCCATTTTGAATATTTTCCTCCAATTACTTGACGAGACAAAATATTTCTCATGGGATTCTCCAAGGCGATGACAGTAGTCTTTCGCAGCAGGATGTAGTGTTGAAATTGGTTGACAGCAAAGATGACTGCCAATGATAGCTTTTCCACATGTGAATATCTGAGTTCGGGCCCAGCCAGGCCTTTGGATAGATAATAGATCACATGTTCACTATGTTCATCATGAGTTTGAACCAAGTCCATTCCGAGAGAGGATGGTGAGGCTACCAAGTATAGAAGAAAGTCACGGCCATAGTCGGGAGTGCTAAGGAGTGTGGCTAATATAAGCACCTTTTTCAAGGCATCAAATGATCATTGAGCTTGATCATCCCATAGATATGACACTCCCTTCTTAATTAGGCACATGAAGTCTTTTGTCAACTCAGCATAGTTTACGATGAACCTTCGTAAAAAGTTTGATTTCCCTTGCAAATGTTGGAGCTGTAGAACGGATTGTGGTTCAAGAAATTGAGTAATTTCCTTTACCTTATCAAGATCAACCCTAATCCCATACTTGGAGACAATGAATCCAAGTGTCCAGACTCGACAAAGAAAATGCATTTATGCGGATTTAGGCAGATGTTGTAAAACTGGCACCTGAGAAAGATGGCTCTTAAATGGTTTAGGTGTTGCGTTCGTTGCTTAGAATGGGTTGGAAGGTCATCTAAGTAAGCTTGAACCTGTATGCATGATATCATGAAATGCGTAGTCCATGGCTCTTTGAAAATTTGCTTCAGCATTCTTTAAACCAAATGGGAGCTTTCGATAGGAAAAGATGCCCCATGGGCAGATGAAGGGGGTTTTGTGCTGGTCTTTGGGTTTTATAGCAATCTAGTTGTAACCTGAGAATCCATCCATGAATGAAAATGATTCACAACCAATGCAGTCATCAATGATTTTATTGATGAACGGTGTCGAATAATTATCCTTGGGACACGTGGCATTCAAGTCTCGATAGTCAACACATATGCGGATGGTTCCCTATTTTTTATCGATAGGAACCAGATTGGAAACCCATTCCGTTAAAGGAACAGGATAGATGAAACCAGCATGTGACAACTTTTATACTTCGTTTTTTATGGCTGCCGTTTTGCGGGAATGGACAAGTCGAAGCCTTTGATGAACAAGTTTTGCATTGTCATAAAGCTTGATCTCATGCACGAAAATAGACAGATCTATGCCGGGCATTTCCTCATAAGACTAGGTGAATACATTTCAGAATCTCTTAAAAAGGCAAGTGAAGCTTGCAATTTCCTCAGGATCGCAATCGGCTCCAATCTGGATTTTTTCCACTATGCCTATCTTGATAGAAATATCGATGAGCAATGTCTTTGAAATATTGCCCATGTTTCCTTCCACCTCCAAAGATTGGATAGTCATATAAGGGAGGAAATGATTTCTAGGACGTCAAGGGACAGGATTTGAAGAGGCATTGTGTCCGAATTAAATATCGAAACACGATGGTACGAGTCCTCCCAAGGTCGCTCTTCTAAACCCATGATTTCTCTAATAGCTTCGTCCGCAGGTAGGACTTGATTGCGTGGATCAAAAGAAGGAGTGGTTATGGGAGGGGCACTGGTACCATTGGCCATAACCAAAGTGACTGGAGATGCGGATGCAGATTGAATGGCTTGGTAGGCCAATTCAGCTGGTGACAGCAACATTTGTTCTCCATAAGTGTCAATGCCTAAAAGTGTTGATAGGATCCATGGATAGGTCTATTCATGAGGAATAGATGAAAGCATATTGACCGTCTGTGAAGCCTTGGGCGGCTGAAGAGGGAAACAACCCATGAGGGAAGAATCCTTCAGTAGACTGGTATCGATACTGACGTAAGAGTCAGGTACACCACCTACTAGGGGTACAGAGCCGCTTGGTAGCGGGGAATAATCAGGGGTGCAGAAGGACAACTGGTCCACTGTAGCTACCTTTCCATCCAATGGAAATAGGATGATGCGAAATATAGTAGATACAATGGTCATCATGGCATACATCCAACCATGACCCAGCAAGAGATTATATTCGAGTATTTTATCTATGACTTCTATGTCCACCGTTACTATTTTCCCATACAAAGTTATGGGGTAGCTAGCTAGGTAACCTTTTGGGATGAAAGTGTGGCTGTCGAAAGCTTTAAGGGAATTCGACGGTGGGGATAGGGTTGGAGAACCCAGAGCGAGCCAACATGAAGCTGACATGACACAAGTAGAAGCGCCTTCATTGATGATAGTTCTGTGTATACCTTTACCTTTCGAAAAAATTTGCACTTGAAATGCAAGTTGGTGGGAAAGGGGAGATTTACACTTTTCCACGTCAAACATTGCAAGCATGGATTCCTTTGGGTTGATACCACCAATAGCTGAAAGAAAAGCTTTCCTTTGTGCTGGACATGTTTGTAATACTTCTATCATCGACATAGCCAATGGCGCTTGCGCCAAGTCTTCTACAATGCTGTAGTTTTTGGCGGCACATGCAGATGTATTGTGCGTTGTGCGTCAAAGTGCTCCTTTAGGGGGGTGAATTATAAGGTCATCAACTAGCCTTTTGATATGAAAATCATTGGGCGGCGATGGGTTTTGAATTGTGGAAGGTTCCTCTACATGAGCGATAGGAGCTCCATAGGATTTGGCTCTTGTTTGTAGATCTACTGTTTCAAAGGTGTAAATGGTAGAAGATCCTTCACCAGCTGAAGGATTTTGCGAACCACCATTGCCCCTTTGGGGGGGTTGGGGATGGTTTGTAATGAGGTGTTGCTACTGCCGAGCAGGGAAAGGATTATTAAGGACAGAGGGGTTCCTACAAGTATCCTTTTTGGAAATGAAATCTGTGCATTCTTGAAGATGCGGGCAGTGATAGGTCATGTGGTCTTCATCATAGATTTTGCAAGGTATTCTGGTGGGTTTATCCTTTCCATCGTCAAGAGGCGCAATGAAATTCTGCTTTGGGTTTTGTTGCTTTGTTGACTGCTCCTCAAAAGGAGCAATCTTTTCCTTATTCGTCTTGTTATTACCACTGGGTTTTTGCATAGATTGCACAAATTTTATCACGGTGATAGGAAGAGCAGTCGATTTGGTAGAGGGATCCACTGACATCTAGGCAATTTGACCGCTGAGTTGTTTTACAACAGTCCTAAAAGTTGCGCTGATAATCCCATCGGCGTGCACTCTAGGGTGTTGAGTAGCATAAACATTAGAGTTGCGAGGGGCATTGGGGATTAAGTCGTAAAGAGTGTCAGACTATGAATATATCATATCTAAGTGCTGGGCATGACATATGGATTGGTCTTCTATGACCGCACCACCTAAGGCGACATCCTTAGTGATTTGAGGGAGTAGGGACTTGCGGAACTAGTCCACTAAGAGATAGTCTCAGAGGGGAGCTTTGACTAACCTCCACGTACGTCTCCATTCATGTATATGATCAGAGATATGGGTGGTGGTATCTTGATGTAATTAAGTGAGGAGCTTTGTCCTACTATCATAGTGGATGGGTAGTTGAAAGTGCTTTAAGAATTCCATCGCTAGAGCATCGAAGGTATTTCCTAATCCATGTGGTAACTCAATGTACCACTTGGCTGCGTTGCCAGTGAGGGTGCGGGGAAAAAGATGTAACCAGACACTATCATCCACCATGGAGTTGGAAACACACCAAAGATGATAGGTGGTGATATGGGTGCCCGGATCCTCCCATTGTTTCCCTTTGAACTTGGGGATATTTGTTGGTATTTTATGTGGGATTGGCGGCCAAAGTAAGTGTTACACAGTAATTTGTCACCGTCCCTGTTACTCCTTCTCCCGCACCTTGGAGGACTCGTTTCGGGACCTGTGAGAAGTGACATGACCTGGAAACACTTGCATTGTATTCCCCTAGACATGAACTTCATATGCCCTGAACACACCTTCTGCAAAATACCCATAAAAATAGCCCTTTTTCCATTGGAGCGGTTTCACTGTGTATCACTCGTGCTAATGGGGGAAATCCTCCAAAGAGGGTGTGCCAGCTGGTGCTTTGTCTCAGAGTCGCACTCGCGCCAGCCCAGTTGGGTAAAGTTTTTAACAAACAAACTTACGAAGGTTCTTCATAACTCACTCATGAACTGAATCTATATTGAGTTGGGTCAGTTTGGCTTCGAATCTCCATAGGAGGGAAGTAGTTCTCCACCTATCATGGAAGCTTCTTAGTGATAAAGCCAATCCCATGGATATTGTGGATGATCCTAACTCCTTCCCCTCTATCTATAAAATCTTGTCCTTTTGCCTTTGACAAGCTAGTTCCAAATTCTAAGTCCCAAAGTCTGAGAATTGCTAAGCTCATGCTACAAGAAGCCTTCTTCATCCCCACAAGGCTAAATATAAAGTGAGGAGATCCTTGTCCAAGTAACCAAGGAGAGAGAGTCTTGTTCCCATTCCCAACAAACTTTGTAAGGCATGTGCTGCTGATCACCCAGCCATAGGAGTATTTGACGTCAGAAATATGGTTGTATTCTTCTTTGTTTATCAATAATAGACGACTATCATTATGGTTCCACTCTTATTGTCTTTTGAAATGATGATTGAGTTATATCCTTTCTGACTGATATATAGTTGCATCTATTGGATTTTATGCTTGTATTTGTGTCATTCTTTGCATGTGCAGGTGTCCGTTCACAGGGATCGTGGGGATCATGACCAGCCGAAGCAAAGGAACGGGAGCGACGACTCTTCTACAAGTACTAGCGTTGGATTCCAGGTAGGCCCTCATCATCGGTCTTTAATTTGCAATTAGGAACCTGCGTGTTAGCGTTGTTTGATTGTTGCTAGACCCCATTTGGGCTAGTAGGGATTGCCTCTGTCTACAGAGGGGATTTACCTCCACAACAATTTGGCGGCTCCGCTGGGGAGTTGGCTTTTTGTCTTGTTGCTTGTTTTGTCTTGTTGTTTGATTTGTAAACTTTAGACGAAGCTTGAAGTACGACCAGATAGCCTTCGAAACGCTATTTCTGCATTAGAAAAGTAGATCAACGCCACTTCAATCCATCTCTAGTTTGGTTTACGAACTAAACGACTTGGAACTTGCCTTATTTATTGGTTGTTTCTTGGTTTCTCCTTCTTGGTTAGCCTTCTGGGTTGAGTCCCTATGTTGCTTCTTGCCCCTTGGTGTACCTGGGTACTATTGACTTAGCTTTGGCTCGTTTGTTTTTTATTTTTCCATAGCAAACTCGGCTGGCACTCTTTTATAGCGTTACAGTCGTGCCAGTTGGCGCTAGTTACACATTGACAACCCGTGCCAATCCCTGAAAGGCGCTAGTTGCAGCCTGACAGTTGCGCCAGGCCTAGGAACTTTTGAAGTTTGCTCGACTGTGAGCCCTCTGAGCTTGGTTTTTGTTCTGGGTACCTTTTTTAGACTACTTGAGTGTGTTGGAGTGTGATTTGACTGCATTTGATCATTACCCTTTGGGTGTTTTCTTCTTTCCATCGATTTCACATTTCTAGCCCTAGGGCATCTAGTGGCCTTGTGTGTCGAGCCTTCCTCAAGTGTTTTGATCTTGTTGTGGTCTAGTCGACTCTTTGATTACTCCCTTGCACTTGTTTGGTGGTTGTAAATTGTTTTATTGCATTATTTGGGTGACTTGCTTCGTCTTCACTTGAATTTCGCTTCGTCTCACTTTGAGCCTAGATTACACGGCTCATTGGTCTCTTTGGGATTTTTCTCGTTCTTTGGAGGTTTGTTGTGTGAATTAGGGAACTGAATGTGCTCGTATTGAATAGAATTTGTTTTTTATCATTTCTCAAAGTTGTTTAGTGCATTTTGCCATCAACAAAAAGAAAAAATCTCTTTTGCTTTGTATTAGTTAATGAGAATTAGAACTTTTCAATTTGATTAGTGATTAGTGATCTTAAAGAAAAGTTTGTTAATTTCCATTAGCTGCATTAGGGAAGTTCTTTGTTGTTTTGTGATCATTTCATTTGCATGAAAGCTCTCAAACCCTCTCGTAACTAGCATTCATCGAATGAAATGACATATTTTGGCATATAGTTTGCATTTAGAGAATTTTGAGAGATTACATACGGTAAGGCCTGAAAACTGAAACCTAATACAAGATCAACTCTAAAATAAACTGAATGAATCTAACAACGCATTGGAACATAACACACACTTTTTAGAGGTCTAGGCTACAGATGTGCTCTGGCGTCGTTAAACCTAGTCACTTTTGTTTCAACTCAAGGTTGGGTGATTCCTCCTTTTGTGACTCAATTATGGTCTAGAACGGACTTGTGCTCCCACGTACCGTCAATTATATGGGGAGACCCCACTAGGTTATCATCCTTTATCCACAGGAAGCCGTGTCTGCCACCTTACGACCCGTAATGCACCGAACACAGCATTCGGGAAGATTGACTACCGTACAGAAAGTCCTTGGTTTTCATATGATTGCCAAGGTGTATATGCAGTTTTACGGATTGTCTGGTAAACCCTTTGCCTAGTTCTCCAAAGTAGTCACTTTTTGATCCTTTTCGGACTCCCTAAAAGAAAAGGCTCCCCTGAGCATTTGTCACTTCGGGCTCACTAAACATTCGAAGGCGACTAGAGCCATCTTTTTGTCCTTTTCTCGACTCTTTAAAGATGAAAAGGTCAAGTTATGTCCTTGTGTCTTAAAATTTATTTGGCCACGTTCACACTTACCCTGTTAGATCTTGTTTGCGTTACTTTGAGTAGGGTATTTTCTCGTTAGTTTGTCTAGGATTTTTTGAATCGAATCATCTTGGTGGAACCATCGATCCCGTTTCCTGTCCCTAGTGACCAAGGGTCTCCTTCTTCTGCTGCTCCTGAGACACCGGTTTGTGGTGAAACTTTTCCTGTTATTCCAACTATCCAACCGTTGAACTCTCGCGCTCCAAAAGACGATCTTCAAGATCTATATTGGAACCCTATTTGGGAGCCTTCCGAAGAGGATATTCCTTTTACTCCTACTAGTGTTTCGGTCCCAATGTCTTCCTCTGACATGGATGACACATCTCCTATAGCAAGTGAGACACCTGCTTTGTCAAGTATCAAAACTCCTATCTCGGCCACATCCCCGGTCACAACCCCGCCCTTCATTGTCACCCCTCTCGGTGTCACGGTACCCTTACGCTATAAGGCTTTGAGGGATGTTATGGGTTCTAGGAACTCCTCTTCAGGTACCATGTGGGATCACAACATCACTCCCACTATGGGATCTTTAATTCCACAAGTTCACAATACAGTTGTCACTTCAGTCCCCACTATTCCGATTGTTTATGTAGCATCTTCAACACCGGTTGTTAGTGCCATTACGGCATCTTCGATTGTAACTATTGTTTCTTGTCCATCCCACAGTTCAGTAAAAAGTGACCGGTCGGAACATACACCTAGAGTTGCCCATCCTGCACTTAGTGCCCCACCTTCTTCTGGTTCCATTCCAGCAAGGGAGGAATATAACCAGTATTTGCATGCCATCCAGAATCCAGGTGCGCAAGGTCCAAATCATTATTATGACCCCGTAGGGCATCATTTGTATATTGGATCCTTACCATCTCAGCCTGCGGTTGAGGTCTTAGTCCCGTTAAGCATCGCTTGGGGTACCACTTGTTATGGTGGTGACCAAGTGCCCTTTTCGGATCAAGGACCATATTATCGAGGACATCCTTACCAAGGACCATCGTATCAAGGTCAATCGTCTTACACATAGCCTTCTTATGGGTAGCAGTATTACGGGCAATCCTATCCAGGGCAACTTGGAGGCCCACAAGGACAACCCTTCCAGGGACAACCTTCAGCCTATGGTGGTCTGTCTTTCACTTATCTTGGGCAACCCTCTGGAAATCCGAGACAAGCTTATATCCAACAAGGACAACCTGGAGTCCAACAGGGATACCCTTCCAGGTCAACCCTATGGGAATCCAAGACAACCTTATATGCAACAAGGACAACCCAGAATCCAGCAAGGGTACCCTTTTGGGCAGGGTGGTCAGCCTTACGTCCCGCAAGGCCAACCCACTGCCTAGTCTAGTCAACCATCTGGACAAGTTGGTCAACCTCAAGGTCAACTAACCATCCAGTTCGCTCAACCATCTGTCCCGCAAGGACAACCCTCGGTGGTACAAGGACAACCTAATACCCAGCAAGCTCAACCTTCTGGGTAAGTAGGTCCATCCCAAACTCAACCAAGGCAACCTTCCGGCTAGGTGGCCCAATCTCCATCTTCTCAAGGACATCTTTCTGAGCTTGCTCAACCGGGCATGAAAATGGTGATTGCTTCTCAAGCTCAACCCGGTTTTCAGCCCCAGGCTGGGCCCCAGACTCAAACTGGTCTTCAGATGCAAGGTGGGTTTCAATCTCAACCCTCTTAGCAAGCACAACCTGGTCCCTAGGCTTAGTATGGAGCCCAGCAACCGTTTGGTTACCAGCAACCCTAGGGGCAAGCTCAGTTGGCCCCGTACCAAAATTATCAACAAATGCAGGTTGCTCCTTATCAAAATTATCGGCAATAGTATGTTGCTCCTGTAGGCCAAGTTGGTAATCAATGTGGTGCTGGGGGGAAAATCCAAAGTCAACCGTCCAGTTATGGCTCTAACCCCTATGGACAGAATCCCTACGTACAGAACCCTTATGGGCCTAGTCCATCCAGACAAAATCAATGGGGCCAACCAGCAACTGGTTCAAACTCTGGTGCTACCTCATATCCACAGCCACAGATGTCCTTCAATCGTCATTTACCCTTCTTAGCAACATTGGAACTACCAGATGTGCCCAAATTGACTAATGACCCTATCCTTCATAATCCATTCTGGCCACCAGTTCCAACCAAGATTCCCGGTGATTATCCCAAATTCGATGGCAAAGCTGGAGAAGATCCTCAAGCCCACGTTATGACTTACCACCTTTGGTGTTCATCAAATTCGTGGCTTGACGATTCAATCCGGCTCCGCCTGTTCCAAAGGACTCTCACTGGCTCGGCTGCTAAGTGGTACATTGAGTTGACTCGCAGATCCTTCCAAGATTTCAACTCATTGGCAATGGCATTTCTAACACATTTTCAGTTGCCCATTCAATATGAGACAGGAACACATCTCCTCACGTCTCTTAAACAGGACACAACCACGCACATATCTGATCATATACATGAATGGAGATGGCGTCATCATTTGATCAAGTTCTGGATTCCTGATCAGCTCCTAACCGATTGGTTTACGACCTCCTTTGTCCCTGCAATCGCACGAGACATTGCTATGGGAGCTTGTGTAACTGAAGAGCAGGCTATTGCACGTGCTCAGTACCTCGACTTAGTTTATTCTCAATCAGGTACCTTATATGATTATTTTCCTAACACCCCGAAACCCGGAACATCCAAAGCTCCGCCAAAGCCATCCCTGGGAAGAAAAAACCGAATGCTTCAAACGAAAAAACTTCTCAGGGTGTGTCTAATTCCGGAAATACTTCTGAGGCCAACGTCGTCCAGTCCACCACGATGGATAAAGCCTCGAAAGGAAAGAAAAAGGGGAAAGCAAAGAATAAATCTGATCAACCCAAACAGGACTCCCCTAAACCTCCACCTAATGAGGGAGCCAAATGTAAACCGAAGTATCCTTGTCTTATCTGTGACGAGGATCACTATACTGAAGACTGCCCAAGGCAGTCTGAAATTAGTCGTTTATTGAAAGGTGATCCTAGGACTCCTACGGTTCTGAAAGAACTTTTCCCCTCACAGCAAACGCAAATGGTGGCTGACCCATCCTCATCTTCTTCTCCCTTTGGTTCCCAAGTGTTCATGGCTGAAACGATTCTCATTCATAGTATGCCTCGAGCAAAGGAATATCCGTCATCTGCCAGGAAGGAGCCTGAGGTTCCCTCAGGCGCTCCTCCGCCTAGTTCTGGTCCGCTCCATATCGAGAGACCTAGCACTGAGATGCCTATTCGAACCCCTCCTAAAGGTGTACTCCGGAGATCATCTTACAACCCTAATGCTCATGCTGCCCAGCACTACAGCACCGTTGAGGACTTAGCTCAGGCTTCGTCAACTATGTCCACTTTAGAAGTTCTCTAGAGCTGCCCCCCCCAGAGGAAGTCCTTGCTATCGGCCATTGGTGGCATCGACCCGGCCGACTTGGATTTGATCACTTTTGATCTCGAGAGCCATGTACGGAGACTACCTCACCAGATTGCCTTCCTCATTCAGGTCATCATCAATTCGAAAATGATTCATCGTACGGTTATTGATGAAGGTGCATCAACTTGCATTATGTCTGTTGCTTGTTGGAAGGCTATTGGGTCTCCGACTTTGAGTCAGTCTCCAACGACACTAGAAGCCTTTGACGATAGATAATCTCGCCCTTACGGTATCCTCCAACGATTGCCGATTACTTTGGAAGGGAAGACCATTGAAGTGGAAGTTGAAGTTGTCGATGCTAATCTTACTTACAACCTCCTTTTGGGCCGGAGCTGGACATATGCCATGCGTGCCATGGCTTCATCCCTCTTTCATGTCATTCGTCTCCCTCATCAGGGGAAAATTTTCATGGTAGACCAGCTCTCCTTCTTCGCTTCTTCTTCCAAAGGCAATGTGCCTTTTGTGGAGCATACCTCCATTCCCTTAGAGAGTGTGGGAGTTGGGATCTTCAAAGACCCTGCCCTCATGTGCATATTTTCACTCTCACCTCCAAACCTCGCTTCTTTTGGTTTGATTTCCGCTTGTTCTAGTTCCCCATTGCACACTGTCGCTACCCTCAGCCCCTCTGCACAAGGGGGCATTGATCCTCTAGCTTGTAACCCTCACTCGGACGGGGGGCATGGGAAGATCATCGGTGTCGTTGATCGTTTTACAAAATGGTCCGAGATGACGCCTACATTATCTAGGCCGGTCACACAACGGTGCAATAGGGTAAGTCCCGAAATGGGCTTGACTTGAAAAAGTATCATGTGTGCACTCTATTTTTTGTACGTACATGTGCTTTAGCAAGTGTGTTGTGTGTGCATGTTTTCATGATTTTGTCTTGGTGTGTCAACGTGATTGCCGCTTATTGTGTCCCTTTTGCTTCTTGGATAGATGTCTGGTTCGCCTTACATTGGTTTCACTGATGGTGCCTCCCGCAATACACGCAACTTGTCCTCTGCGGCATGGGTGATTTACGATCCTCATGGTGAGTTAGTAGACCTTCAAGGGGTTTGTCTAGGTTGTACCACAAACAATGTTGCTAAGTATAGTGTTGTGATCGAATTACTAGTTGAGGCGATTAACCTCGGTATTCGAACATTGGTTGTAAACTTGGACTCTCAGCTTGTCGTCCACCAGCTCAATGGGAATTATTCCATCAGAAACCATCGGATTTTAAGGTTGTATGTACGTGTTAAGTTGTTAGAAAGGGATTTTGATTTCATTACATATCAACATATTCCAAGACGATTTAATACGTTAACCGATGCATTAGCTAATTATGTATTGGACAAGCATTTGCATAACATGTGATTTAAAATAGCATAAGAAGCATAAAACACAATAAACCATAAATCATTGTGTGTGTGTATATATATATATATATATATATTATATTTAATATATATATATATATATATATATATATATATATATATATGTCCAAATATTTGCACCACGTGCATCATCAAAAAATAATACATGTTTGTCTTAGTACATCCAGAGACAACATGTCTCTCAAAAAATATGCATGGGAATAAATCCTAGATCTCTAGTCCCTATGGTGCTCACAATAGCACGTCACTGCTCGCACTAAATGCCTCAGAAGTTGGTGGATGCGATTCAGCACCCCCACCGTGTGCCTCTAGTATGCTAACGGGACATCCGCTAGTCGAGCATAGTCTGGGATCCCTCGAGTGATACCCTCAAGGTTCTGGATGAGCTCTCCTCTGTCACCACCCTCCTCCTGAGGATCCGCTGCAGCCTGGTGTCTCCTCGCAATTGGAGACATGCCAGCTGGGCGCTCTGGGCCAACATATGCATATGCATATAAATGTTATTAGAACAAACATGTATTAACAAAAACATTATAAAAACACAAAATCAAAATGAGGTCATACTTATCTCCTCGTCCCAGTCCTCTCCCTCTGGCAGTGGGAGGTCAGGGTCACCAGTGAAGTCTGTCCCTGCATATGGCTAGTCCTCCACCACGATCAATTGGCGGCGAAGCCACCCAAAAAACTTAGGTCTCCATGACATCTACTGACCTCCCCCCCCCTCTTGGCATCAGTGCCACCCAACGAGCCATCCTCAGCTCTCGAGGTGTTAGATCAGGAACAAAGGCCCCTTGGCCCTGGAAGATTGGCACACGTTCCAAGAAGAACGTCACCAGAATGGAACCATACCCAAACTGCTGCAGCTTGTCGCGCTTAGCCTTTGTAAGCTGCCTCTTCATATTGGTCGTCATCGCTGCCACCCAATTGAAGATCATCGAGTTGAGACACTCTGTCGGCAGTATCAGGTGATTCTTTATGGCTTCGTGGGGTGCCTGTGCCCCTGCAGCTTGTGTGATGGTGAACAATAGAGCTCTGAGTATTAGGTCCTAAACAGTGGGGATATCCACTTTTGAGCTACCGGACCCATATTTTTCCTTTGGGCAAACTCGAGCCTTCACCTCCTCCATCTTCTCCCTGGTTGGCCTGCTACCTGTCAATAGGGGCACCAGCCCTCTACGCGATAGTCCAGTGATGAAATAGATGTCAGATACATCTAATTCCAGTACTTGGTCCCGTATGCGGAACACTTGATCATGTTCATCCCACGGGTTGATCAAATATCGCAAGAGCTCTGGCTGAGCTCGTAGATAAGACAGGAGAAAGTATTTCTTGAGCCCACAAGCTCGAAGAGCTTCCATGCAGTCTTCATCTGCTAAGGCCAATGTGTCTACTTGGTCGTGTTCTCTTTCTTTGCATTGGAGTATCATTTTACGTATTTTCCTGCAATCACAGGTTCAAAACATCAAATTAGATCCTTGGAAAATTAAAAAATGCATTGAAATGGCTTTAGCATGGTTAAATTTTGAAAAATGGGTGCGCGCGGCCGTTGGTGCGACTGTTTCTAAAACAGTCGCACCCATGGGCGCGAGCCTTTGTAGAAAAATGCCCCATTGGCACGGGTCCGTGGCCGAAACCCGCGCCAATGGGCGCAACCCTACTTTTTGAAATCCCCTCCACAAATGATGATAAAACAAACTAAAGCAAGTTTAAAATGGACAAAAATGGAGTGGGAGAGGAGGCCTCTTACCTGGAACTGACGGCGCTCCGAATGGTCACCCGAATTTGTCGCAATCATCGCCTGAAGATCGCACACCAAAAGCACTATTGTCACTCCAAAGAGGTAAAAGTAAAAAGTAATTCTTTTTTTTACCATTTTCACCTATTTATAGCCTTTTTTAACCCTAGATAGGTTTTAAAAGTCTTTTTTTATGAATATTTTAATATATATTTGTGTCGAAAATGGATTTTACACTCGTTTTTGTGCAGCGACCGGTGTTTGTGCTACTTAGGCGATGAAATGAGTTGTATTTTAGACTTTTTTGGATTCGTTAAACACACGAAAAAGTCACTCTGGAGTCATCTTTCTACTCTTTTCTGACTCTCTAAACATGAAAAGAACACCGAGTTATTCCTCTCGACTCGTTAAACATAAATGAGGGGTGGTCATCTTTAAACCCTTTTCCGACCATGTAAAGACAAAAAAATCGTTAGACCCTTGTCGTTTCAGGTTTGTTAATGGTTACGAAGCGACGTGGTTTCAATCGTTTTTTTACTTTTTCAGGTCGAAATCACTACTTATGAAAATTACTCCTCGTCATAATGATTGGGCAGTTCTTTCGAGCATTGTTTTATACTTTTTCGAGCTCGAGAGACACAACTTTACAAAAAAGGACACCCCTAGAGTTTACTTTTTGCTGTCTTTTCAAACTCTCTAAACATGAAAAGACATTGACTTCTTCCTTTGTCAGACTCGTTAAAACTTAATGACATCGGATACGGTCGCAATGACGCCTTTCAAGCATATGCTATCCCCATCAAGCTTGTCATAAAAAAAATAACTAGGGTACCCGCCAGAAATGGTGGGGAAAATGGAACCACAATTATTGTTGTGTCGGCAGTATGTCGCTCTTGAACATGGCACTTGTCTGCATTCGTGTCTGGGTGGGGACATCTCATCTTGTTTTTACACTTGCCTCCGTGGGTTTGGGTTATCCTGTTTGACCTCTCATCTGCTCATTTCCCTGTCACCATGACCCCTGATCATTTGATGTCAAATACTGCCCAGTCCACTGTCGTGCCGCCAATATGTTCAAGAGAAGTTGACCTCTACAGAATACTCAACCTCCCTCTGATACCTCACATAATTCTGATTCCCAAACATCTTATCCTTCTTTGTCTCGTGTCGATGATGTGGGAAACATTATGGCCCACCTTCGATTAAGGTCACTTCCTGTCGACTTCAGCTCATTATCCAGGAAGTTGACCCAGAGACTCCCTTCAGGTGCCTTGGAGCCTGCATGCCTCAATGGTGGGTTCTTCGTGTTCGACGTGAGGTTTTCATCATTGGCCTCCGATCGAATGATTCTACGGGTGTTTGACGCCAGCTCACTGATTCGCACGCCGTAGATTGTACCTATAGTACCTTGAGGACCATTGTCATTATTGGTGGTACCTCTCGCATCTGTTAACAGATTTCATCATTGATTGGTAATCAGACGATGTTCCTTCATGTTCGACTTCGACTCCCATATTTGCATGCTTGAACTTGTACTTTGTTCAGGTCGAGATGGAGCGCAAGACCCTAGATTTTCTCTGTTGGGATCCAGGTTGAGATTTTGTGGATTATTATGATAATTACATGACTCATTCACTAGATGGCTGCGACCATGCTTGAGTCCGTTTATCGATCCTTACTGGATGGCTGCGCCCATACCTTGGATCCAGATTTTTATATACTCTGCTATGGATGGCTGCGCCCATACCACATACATCATGTATTTGAGATATCAATTGTACTTCTTCATGCAGGTTCTCCGGCGGAAGTGTTTTCAGTTGGCCATGTTCTTGTAAAGAATTTCACCCCTCTCTCTCTCTCGGGCCTCATGCTTTAGGGGGCATCTGTTATACAGTAATTTGTCACTGTCCCTATTACCCCTTTTCCCGCATCTTGGAGGACTCATTTCGGGACTTGTGAGAAGTGACATGACCTGGAAACACTTGCATTGTATTCCCCTAGACATGAACTTCATATGCCCTGAAGACACCTTCTGCAAAATACCCATAAAAATAGCCCTTTTTCCATTGGCACGGTCCCACTATGTATCACTCGCGCCTATGGTGGAAATCCTCTAAAGAGGGCACGCCAGCTGGCGCTCTGTCTCAGAGTCGCACTCGCGCCAGCTCAGTTGGGTAAAGTTTTTAACGCAAAAACTTACGAAGGTTCTTCCTAACCCACTCATGAACTGAATCTATATTGAGTTGGGTCAGTTTGGCTTCGAATCTCCATAGGAGGGAAATAGTTCTCCACCTCTCATTGAAGCTTCTTAGCGATAAAGCCAACCCCATGAATATTGTGGAAAATCCTAACTCCTTCTCCTCTATCTATAAAAGCTTGTCCTTTTTCCTTTGACAAGCTAGTTCTAGTTCCAAATTCTAAGTCCCAAAGTCTGAGAATTGCTAATCTCATGCTACAAGAAGCCTTCTTCATTCACATAAGTCTAAATCGAAATTGAGGAGATTCTTGTCCAAGTAAAGTGAGGAGATTCTTGTCCAAGTAACCAAGGAGAGAGAGGCTTGTTTCCCCATTCCCAACAAGCTTTGCAAGGCATGTGTTGTTGATCACCCAGCCAAAGGAGGATTTGACGTTAGAACTATGGTTGTATTCTTCTTTGTTTATCAATAATAAACGACTATCATTATGGTTCCACTCTTATTGTCTTTTGTAATGATGATTGAATTATATCCTTTCTGACTGATATTAGTTGCATATATTGGATTTTATGCTTGTATTTGTGTCGTTCTTTGCATGTGCAGGTGTCCATTCATGAGGATCGTGGGGATCGTGACCAGCCAGAGCAAAGGAACGGGAGCGACGACTCTTCTACAAGTACTAGCGTTGGAATCTAGGTAGGCCCTCATCATCGGTCTTTAATTTGCAATTAGGAACTTGCGTGTTAGCGTTGTTTGATTGTTGCTAGACCCCATTTGGGCTAGTAGGGATCGCCTCTGTCCGCGGAGGGGATTTACCTCCACAACAGATAGTAACCCATATCTTGCACTATTAGGGATAAATTGGGCAATGGATATGAATGGGGTCATCAACCTCAAGAAATGAAAAATGATATTTGAAAATAAATCTCTCCACATAGTGGTCCCGTTGGATCTAGCAGAAGGGGTGCGATATACCAAACCCTTGTGCAATGAAGACAACGATGGTGAGTTGGATTATGTTTACCAGATTACAGCGCAAGATCAGGACAGGGTAAATCCAACAACGGACGATAGAATATCATGGGACCATGATAGTTCTTGCACGTCGGACTCAGATGAAGAGATTCAACGATGGCAGAACTGAATGCATGAAGTAACCACACTCAATTGTAATAGGATGGTGACAATAGGGGAAAAGGAACAATCGGAGGTATCCGTGCAAGCATCACGCACAACCGCGACCTCAGAAAATGGTGTAGCTCCACAAATGCGAAGAAAATGGCACAGATGTTGAAGGCAGGCACACGCATAGCTGGAAGAGAGAAACAAGGTAAACATTCCTCGTCAGCATGGGCTATAGGTGTATGAGGTGTAGACATCCAACCAGCTTAGAATTAGTAGTCCAAAGCCACCCCAATGGACCGGGGAACTAGCGGCCAATGCCAAGGTTAGCCAGGGATCATGAAGTTGCAGATACCATGGGTTCACTAGGCTTGCAATAAACAATAGAAGGAAGCTAAAAAAAAACAGAGTAGTCGCAGGCCCCACAACAACAATAAAATATGGTTACGGCCAAGGAAGAAAAGGGCACTAAGAAGGGATGGATCTAGTAAAGTAGCCTAGGAATGAGTTGCGACCCTGCTATCATGGCTGCGCCTGCACTCACGGAAGAACATAACCCCCCGATTGGCTATCCAAATGCTTGAGAGGTGCTAGCAGCCCAGGGTAGTAGGGAAGGTCTCAACTCGCACCAAAGGTGCGAGCACCTAACTAGCAGTAGAAACTACAATCTCAGCACCTCGAGTAGTTGAAAGAAGGCGTGGGACTATAAACCAGTTTGCGGAAAACTCGCATAGAAAAAGGATTCTTTACCAAGTCAGGTAGTCCACGAGATTGTAGCTGCGCCCCAAGGATGGCGCTATCATGGGGAAGGTTGAAAATATGATTGTTAGCAATATTGGTCCTGATAAAAGGGTCAGACTACGTCAGAGAGGAGTGGGCGATGGGATATTTAGAAGAAAGTTCCGGACGAGATACACAAAGATTTGCTGACTTGACACCACTAATAAACTGAAAACGAAGGGAAGGGATTTTTTCAAATCTCATAGTTTGTGGCTGACACTGGACTTTTGGCACTTTGCGCTAGCAAATAGCAACAAGTACGCAGCTACCAGGCACCCCATGAGTACCATGGCAAGAACCTGAGAATGGTTCGTAGAGGAAATGCAACTGAATCAGGAAGAGCTCGAGGACGTGACTCAGGTTCTCGAAGTTCCTAAGTCTCCACGTACCCTGTGACCCAGGAAGAACAAGCAGACAGGAGGAATAGTTCGGGCCTCACCAAGATTCAACAAATGCTTGGCAATTGACAAAAGCAAAGCGGTCACCACCGAACTTGCTGAGGAGGACAATGATCTGCAAGCCCTGATTGATCAAATTGATGCACTGGCAGAGGAAGATGAAGCTGCATTCCAACTTCCGTTATTACCCCCGTATCTTTCTCCATGGACTGGGATGACCAAGATATCGAAAGTCGTAGATGATGCAAAGACTACGCTCCAGAGCCCGCTTCTTCCAAACGACATAAAGTTCAAAGAGTTGCCGATGGGGCATGTCCCAAGCATCAAATTCGAAGATTGGGACCTAAGCATCAAATTCGAAGATTGGGACCTTGAAGACAACGACAAGTTCCCTGAGCTGGCCGAAGACAAGTTATTGCCACAGAAGTGGTTACTAGGTGTGGAGAAGGTGGTAATACTAAATCTTAGGTGGATACCTCACTATCACCGCATGACCATCACCATATTCGTGATTCGACAACTGCTATGTCTCATACATGATGGATATCTCTGGTTGGAAGAGCTGATCCCGATCACAGCAAACCTAATCCACCGGATTATGCACCTGCCACTTAAAGGGAATAACCCCACGGACATAGCAAGAACCAGTAGTGAGGGAGGCCTCACCGAAAAAGTGAAGGCAAAATACCATCTGGATAAAGGAAAGTAGGGGTATGTCATAACAAGCATCAATGACCATGTAGTACGAGTCGCCACTCAGCTACTAGCTAGGAAACTCATGAGGAAATGTTGCGCGGATGAGGTGCCAACCCCTGTCATTGAATTGGCAGGGCAGTGCACCGAAGGGGTTTAGTTCAATTGGGCACAATTTTTATGTGAGGAATTTTTGACCAATTGTCAAGAAGCACAGGACAAAGGTAAGAAATTTCATTACACATGGTTGCTTTTATCAATCCTTCTGGTTACAGGTGAATTTTCTCAGGAGAGCCAGTTTCCCAACATTGAGGATAGCCTACCCGCAATAGTGCGGTATATTTCGCTCTAGGCTACAAAGGATGCAGCAAGGGTTTCCACGATCTGGGTGTTTTGGACCTCCATGGAAGGGAAGATACAGACACAGATTGATTGATGATCGCGCATGTCCCCCACGATCTACCATAATTTTCAAAGCACGACTGAGTTCAAAGTAGACATGCATCACTTGTATATCCACGTGTGCAAGGATCTAAAGCGATCATGGGTGACAATTCCATTCCTTGGGACAGATGATGCCATTTATGCAGTATTAGCAGCATGGACTCTAGAATGGTGCACCCCAGACAAGGCCATTCTCGAAAGACTAGTAGCACAACAACAAAAGAAGGAACGCCAGCAGTGACTCACTCAATTGGTAGAAAAGACACGTTAGGAACAACAAGCCGCATTGCAGTAGGAGGCTATGATGAGTCCAACAATAGATGGGAACTAGGAAGATTAGGGAATGGACTTGGAATAGGAAACGCAATAGGAAATGAAGACATAGGACCACCTCAAGAGGTCGCACGCCTAGGAATCACTGGCCGCAGGTAAAAGTTCCAAAACAGCGAAGGCCCTGGCAAAAGAATTCATGGATAGTAGCTGAAAAAAAAATGTTCCCACTAGCGCATTGCCCGAACTAATCACCGAACAGAAAACTATCTTGGGGGAGACCAGAGCATAGTTGTAGGCATTACATGAGCGGCCCTCGAGCTGGGTCACCCGGTAGATAGTAGACGATACAACTGCTACTGAGTAGATAGGTTAGCACACACATGCCACATACACTACCATTCCGAACAGATGTTGTCCTAGTTGCAGTCGTAGGAAAAGAATGTAGTTGGGAGTTAAATCTAGCCGCCCTGTCTAGAGAAGTACTCTACCTACTGCAAGAGGGGGTAATTAAGGAGTTTCGAGCCAGGGAAAGTTGCGCTTTCCACATCTTGATATAGTAGAAGGCAAAGTTAGAATAGGTCGCTCTCTAGCATGATGACTTGGCTGCACAATACCGGGAAGTAGAAAAAGTTGTGATTGAGGTGTGTAGCACGGTACGAGAGCTAGCCATCCTCGAGGACCTCCCACCAGCTACCAAGATTAAGCACATGGAATTCGGCTTTCACATAGCCCAAGTGGAGGTTGCAAGAACCCAGGAGGAACTAACGTTACAAGTTGCAGAGCTTCGTCTCAAGGCCTAACCACCCACACCTTTGGCTGAATGGGAACACCATCGTGACTAAATTTTAGCTAGATTAGAAACAATGAGGAGTGTTGTTCGTGAATGCTCGGTCAGTCGCTCGGGATACTCACATCCCTCTAGGAGGACCCAACCATACAACAAGTAGAAATTGAGGTGTCTGAGTTATAGCAGGCCTATGACACCACTCGTGGGGCTACATAGATGATCGCTATCACACAGCGGTTGGCCAAAATGAAGGAGGTCTAGGTGCTCAAAGCCCAAGTTGACGTGGTGTGGCAACATGAGGTAGTACTTAAAGAACGTATCAAGCCTTGGCTCGATGAAGTGTTTAGCGTATCTAAAACCATCAAAGGCAAGGTAACACATATGCTGGTAGTATGTGAGATTGAGCAAGCAATTGCAAGTGATAGGGATGCCTCAGCGACTCACTTGGAAAAGGTACAGAGGCTGGTAGCCGAATTTGTTGTAGGGACAGGTGAGATGCAGAATTTGCTGACTGACCTTTGCGTAAATATTCCCTCACCAGCTGAGTGATTCGAGATGAGTCACGATGATTGTGTTGGGGTATTGTTGGGTAGCAGAAGCCCCGCACAACAATCATGGGGCATAAAGCCTGAAATTTTGGATAAAGATAGGGTAAATACTCCGCAGGATGCGTGGAGCGCAATTTGTAATAAGTTGAAGACAAAGGGTAGTCCGCCCAAAAATAATGTAAAGAAATGTAAGTTGAGTTGGCCTGCCCATGGATCACAGTCCATGGAAAGGTATAAATAGAGCGAGGCTCTATGGGTAGAGGCAGCTAAGTTTTGTTGTATGATCTTGGATCTGAAATGTAATAGGTTTGTGAGGAGAACAATCTGAAAGCGTCTATAAGTCCGAGTCAAGGGTTTGGGTAGTGGATAGTGGCTCTGTAGCTATGTGTACAGAGGCTTGGAAGAGTCTGCAGCTTTGGTGCACAGACCCCTGCAGGTGAGTGCGCAGGGTGAATCTGGATGTATTGGTGAAGAAAGTGAATAAAGATAAGTTGCTTCTGTAATTCTGTGTTAAATCTGAAGTATCTCAAATCTAGCTTTTTGTATGGTTAATATCATTGTTTGATCTATGCGCATATGCTTACATATTGAATACATGCGAATATGTGTTTAATCTGATAAATGTTTGCTTAAATACCTCCCTAAGTAGATCTGATTTGCAATATTTTATCAAATAGATTAGATCTGTAAACAACGCGCTAGTAGAAGGTAAGGGTTATTCTAGTTCCGGATCTGCGCGAATACAGAGCAGCACGAAGATACAGAATGGTGTGCGAAACCTCCAGACCACATCCAGACATACCAAGGGTGCAGAAACGTGTTTCTAGCACCCTCCCTTGCTACCTCGGGTGAGACCTCAGTCCATGCTCCGCGAACTATTGCTGAAAGGGCCGGTAGCTGCGGGATTTGTTTGGCTAAATAATTCTTTCGAACCTGGGTTAGGCCCATATAAGCCAACACTTCGCATAAACATATACTTATCTTTATATTTTCTTATTCAACACATTCATATAAGTTCATGCAACAAATAAAGTGTAAACTTACAATTCATACTGAATATACTTTAATGCATAAAATAGAAAAAAGATACACAGAATGATAAGAAACTTCTCTTTATTATTCTCTCCAATGGTTACAGACTTGACTCACCCTGCACACTCAACTGCAAGGGTCTGCGCACATAGTTGCAGATTACTAGGCCTCTGCACTCAGCTGCAGAGCCTTCTCCTATTCTGTGACCCAAAAACTTGACTCTACACTTCAACTCAGACTCAATGCTTCATCTTCATTCATGATTATTAGATTCTCTTCTCTATCTCCCTTTACAACTTAGAGCTTCGGTCTATTTATATTATCCTATGGTTCGCAGACCATGGGTAGAACATTCAAGTCGACATTACATTACAAAAGTAAGGGCGGAAAACCTTATGACTCAATTTCAACTACGCGCTTTGTGCCCACAAATCGTGGAGTCTTTACATCAGACTTAGTCAAAAATTGGGCTTTAAGCCCCAAAACTTGCCTTAGGGGATCTCGCGCCCAACAGGCCCACAAAAAAAACATCGTGACTCACCCTCAAGTCACTCAATCGGTGTAGAGATCTTTGCACGGAGACCTCCCATCTCTGCTCGAACCGCTACAAGGTCAGCAACGCACTGAGCCACTGTCTGTTGGACTTCCTATGGCTATTCAGATGGTCGGGTCACCTGTGTAAGGCTTTAATCGATTACTGTTTACTTTTCCTAGGAAGAGTTCACCATTCAATTTCACCAACTACATCGCTCCACTATCTGTGACTTCCTTAATAACATATGATTCCATCCAATGCATTTGGAGTTTCCCCAGGGATTTATAAAACTTGCTTTCATATAATAGCACCAAATCATTCACCTTAAATGTGCACAACTTGATATGTCGATCATGCCATGCCTTTTCGCACTGCTTTTGTACCTGCTGATGAAATCCTGCCAAAAACTATTCTTCTTCGAGTTCTTCCAACTGTACGATCCTCTCCTCCAGGGCTCTGTGGTCCGTCATACATGTGAGCGTTGCTATGCCTCAGACTAGGTACAAAATATTCCATCGGCATTATGACTTCCACTCCATAGACCTGCTTAAAAGGCATTTTTCCCGTCAGTTTCTTGCATGTTGTCCTATAAGCCCATAATACTGTGGGGACACACAGGTCCCAATCGCTTCACTGCACATTGCATACTTTTTCCAACGCAGTCTCCAATACTTTGCTAAATGCCTCTATCGTCCCATTAGCCTGTGGGTGATATGGTGTGCTTTTCTGATGATACACCTGAAACTATTTTGTCAGTGCGCTAATAATTTTATTCAGGAAATGCGTACAACGATCACTCATCAAGATCTTCAAACAATTGAATCATGTCAGTACGTGCTCAAACAGAAACTTTGTGACTGTCGCAACTGTGCAATATTTTACTGGCAACAGGGAACAAAACCATTTTTTGGCTTGATGGGGCCTGACCCAGGTTTGAAGTTAATTAGCCAAAAAAATCCCTGTACTATTGGCCCTTTTGGCAACAGTCCACGGAGCATAGACTAAAGTCTCACTCGAAGCAGTATGGGGGGATACTGGAACCAAGTTTCTACACCCTTGAGATGTCTGAGGTGTCGCTTTAGTCCAACTGTGGGATAGCTTCGCACAAGTCACTTCGTGCACTCTTCTGATCTACACGATCTGTTACAATCACCTTCGCATAGTCTTAACCATGGACTGAGTTACTTTCGCACTGCTAAAGCAGCAATCTGTGCTCTTTCCTTAAGTTACACTACATATCTTACTT
Organism: Pinus taeda; assembly: GCA_000404065.3. Taxonomy (NCBI): domain Eukaryota; kingdom Viridiplantae; phylum Streptophyta; class Pinopsida; order Pinales; family Pinaceae; genus Pinus; species Pinus taeda. The sequence continues at coordinate 292,711 of APFE031160728.1, forward strand.
ATCTTCTTATAACAGTTAGTTAACTTCACATAAATAGATACTTATCTTTATATTTGCTTATTAAACACATTCATATAAGTTCATGCATCAATTAAACTGTAAACTTACAATTCATATCCAATATAATTTAATAAATAAAACAGGAAAAAGATACATAGAATGATAAGAAACTTCTCTTTATTATTCTCTCCAACGGTTACAGACTCAACTCACCTTGCGCACTTAGCTGTAGGGGTTCGTGCACACAACTGTAGACTACGAGGCCTTTTTCACTCAGCTGTAGAGCCTTCTCATACTGTACGACACAAAAAATCGGCTCTACACTTCAACTTAGACTGAATGCTTCATATTCATTCATGATTATTATATTCTATTCTCTATCTCCCTTTACAACATAGAGCCCTGCTCTATTTATACTATCCCATGGTCCGTGGACCATGGGTAGAATTTTCAAGCCAACATTACATTACAAAAGTAAGGGTGGGCAATCCTATGACTCAATTTCAACTTTGTGCTCCGCGCTAACAAATCTCAGAGTCTTTACATCAGACTTAGTCAAAACTTGGGCTTTAAGCCCCAAAAATTGCCTTGGGGGATCCCATGCCCAACAAGCCCCCAACACAAACATCTTGAGTCACCCTCGAGTCACTCAGTCGGTACGTAGATCTTCGCGCGGAGACCTCCAAACTCTTCTCAGACCACTGCGAGGTCGATAGTGCACTGAGCCACTACCTGCTGGACTTCCTACAGCTAGTCAAATAGTTGGACACTTGTGTAAAGCTTCAATAAACTACTGTTTACTTTTCCTGGGAAGAGTTCACCATTTAGTTTCACCAACTGCACCACACCACCATCTGTGACTTCCTTAATAACATATGGTCCCATCCAATGCATTTAGAGTTTCCCCGGGAACTTATCGAACTTGTTGTCATATAAAAGCACCAAATCATTCACCTTAAACATGCGTACCTTGATATGTAGAACGTGCCATGCATTTTCACGCTACTTTTGTACCTGCTGATGAAATCCTGCCAGAAACTGTTCCTCTTCAAGTTCTTCTAGCTATGCGAGCCTCTCCTCTAGGGCACTGCAGTCCATCATACTTGTGAGTGCCACTATGCGCAGACTAGGTACGATATATTCCATCGGCATTATGGCTTCCACTCCATAAACCAGCCTGAAAGGTGTTTTTCCTGTAAGTTTCTTGCATGTTGTCCTATAAACCCATAATACTCTGGGGATGCGCAGGTTCCAATCGCTTCGCTGTGCATTTATACTTTTGTCAGTGCAATCTCCAATACTTTGTTAAACACCTCTATGGTTTGTTATCCTGTGTGTGATACGACATGCTTTTCTAATGATACACATGAAACTCTTCCATTGGCGCACTAATTGTTTCATTTAGGAAATGTGTACCGCGATCGCTCATCAAGACCTTCAGACAACTGAATCGTGTCAGTACGTGCTCAAACATAAACTTTGCAGCTGTCACATCTATGCAATATTTTACTGGCAAAAGGAAATAGAACCATTTGTTGGCTTGATGGGTCCTGACCTAGGTTTAAAGTTAATTAGCCAAACAAATCCTTGTACTACAGGCCCTTTTGGTAACAGTTTACAGAGTGCGGACTGAGGTCTCATCTGAAGCAGTATGGGGCGATGCTGGAACCAATTTTCTTCACCCTTGAGATGCTTGAGGTGTCGCTTTAGTCCAACTATGGGATAGCTTTGTGCAGGTCACTTTGCACACTCTTCTGACCCACGGTACTTCCACGATTCGTTACAATCAACTTCGCACAATATTAACCATACTAAGGTACCTTCACGGTGGTAAGGCAACGCCCTGTGCTCTTTCCCTAAGTTACATTACGAGTCTCACGTATCTTCTTATAATAGTTAGTTAACTTGGTGTAAATAGATACTTATCTTTATATTTGCTTATTCAACATGTTAGACTCCGTCTTGTATGTCAAATGTGAGATTGGTTCTTCTTCAAAACCCTGTTTTGAAGAAGAAATCATTAAATGTGTTTTTTAGAATATGTATCAAATTCTCCAGCTCTTCAAATGGCAGTGGTTTCATCAAATCCTATCCGTGCAAGCAGACAAAGAAAAAGCCCATATTCAAAATCAACAAATTTAAAAAGGGAATTAGAAAACAGAGTTTGTAATAATGTGTTGCAGCATAATTGGCAAAGAATATTGCAAAGAGGATTTCATCAGATGGTGGCGGTGTTCACATCATTGATTATGGAAAAATATGGAAGGCGCCCACTTCTAATGATTGTTGTAGGAAGAATGCACAAACTACTTCACTTTTGAAGAAACAAGCTGAACAATTAGCTGAGATGGAAATTATTTGTTTTCATCGACCTGTAGGGAAATTTTTTTCCCTAAGAGCAAAATTTTTCCCTGAGAGCAAGTCCTTAGGGAGCGACACTTCAACATGATGGAAAATATGAAAGGCAATGGCTTATTATCCATGATGTCATTACGTACCATGAGTGAAACAACATTCTGTTCTCAAGACTATCCAAAGGAGGGCTTGGTCACAGCTTGTGAGGCTTATCTCCAGATGGTAAAGTTGGCTCGAAAGGTTCTACGGCTGAATGGAATGGAGGATAGAATACAGCTTATTCACAAATGCTCTGATGAGTTACAAATTGGTTTTGACTTACCTTATCGTGCAGATATTCTAGTGAGTGAGATATTGGATTCTGAGCTTTTGGGTGAAGGGCTTATACCAACACTTCAATATGCACATGATCATTTGTTGATACCAGATGCACAAACAATTCCATACAAAGAAACCATTTATGGTCAGCTCATTCAGAGTACATTCTTGTGGAAGCTGCATGACTTACATGGTAATGAGACTCTTCTATCAGATGATTTATTCCTTGCTCCTGTTGGATCTGAGGAGCCTTTATCTTTGAAGCGTTCACAACATGCAATGCATTGTGATGCCATTACATCACATATACAGATGCTATCAGAGCCTTTCAAGGTGTTTGATTTTGATTTTTGGAGAAGACCAAAGGATTACAGAGATGTAGATCTTGTAGTTAAAGTAACTTTTAAAGGCAAAGCCCAAGCTATCATTTCGTGGTGGGTTCTTCAACTTGATAAAGAGTGAACTATTTTCTATTCTACAGCTCCAAAATGGATTAAATCATCATATAGAAATCCAGAAACAGCAACAGATTTTTATGGTGGTTTACAATGGTGCAACCATTGGAAGCAATGCGTCTGGTTTATGCCTGGCAGTGGTTTAAGTGTGTCTGCCGATGAAGAAATCATTGTGCAAGTAGTTCATGATGCAGTTAGAATTCACTATGATGTTTGGAGAAAAAATGTTCCTACAAATCAAGAGCATTTGAGAAATATGAGTAGTGGAGATCTTAATCTGTTTATAACACCTGAAAGAATTGCTATATTGGGAGATAAAGATTGGAGGTCAGCCATGATGGCTGTTGGAAGACAATGTTTGCAAGGCAGATCATCTCCTTTATGTGTTGTTGTTGATGACAGTCTGCCACTCACAGTGATTGCAGCTTCTCTTTATTCTTCTTCACGGGTTATTTCATTGTTACCAGGCCTTGGAGTAAATGGACTCCGGTACTTGGAAAGGGTTGGAGAGAAAAATGGTTTCTTACTTGACCAAATCCAAGTATTAGGGAAAAACGCGAAGAAATTGACAGTTGAGGATAGTGGAGAAAAGGTGGACATTCTTTTGGCTAAACCTTTTTATTTAGCAAATGAGGGAAAGCTTCCTTGGCAAAATCTACGATTTTGGAATGAAAGGACTTTACTGGCACCTCTACTCTTTGAAAAGGAAACAATCTTGCCATTTAAAGGAATTTTACGAGGTTGTGCTATGTGCATACCTGATCTTTGGAAAAGCCGTTGTTGCTTGAAAGATATTGAGGCTTTCGATAATTCTGTTGTAAATGAAGTAATGGGAGTTTGGAGGAGGCCATTGATATTGTGAACAAAAATCAATATGGCAACGGTGCTTCTATATTCACAACATCAGGTGTAGCTGCAAGAAAATTTCAACATGAGATTGAAAGCAGGCCAGGTTGGTATTAAAATACCAATACCAGTTCCGTTTCCCTTTTTCTCATTCATGGGTTCGAAGGCATACAACAGAGCGCTATTCAAACGGAGCCAAAACATAGGATTAGATTCCTATTTCAAGACTTCAGTTAATGATTCAACAGGATTTGCGCTCCAGTTTGTCGGCCATCAGAGGATTTTTAGAGGGACGTTGTATTATTTTAGAATAGATGTAACGCTCCTTTCTAATTTTTTGTAATTTCAGTTGGAACAGCGCCCCTGTTTTGGGGGTCGATCTGTTGTTTTTTCTAGAATAATTTATTTAATGTATTAAAATAATCATTTGTAAAAGGGAGAGAATTCTAAGAGCTGGTGGAGAACAGAGAGCTTTTATTGCACAGTCTTTGACAGATATTTAATGAAAAATCTAGCTCTGACCCCTGAGATTCCTGTGGTATGACAATTTAGCATAAGTTTTCCTTCTGTTTCATATGTAACCTGTTATGTTTTCATTTCACCTCATGATCATTTCCAATTGAACAAATGAAGTGTTTAGGTAGAATTCATAATATTTTATGCTCTGCCTATAAGTTTGTTCATATTTAATGTTTTCTTCTGTTTGACAAGGATTCATCTTCTATGCCCTTGTCAGCTTC
>APFE031160738.1:2786-15732 GCA_000404065.3 Pinus taeda
ATTTAATTGATTAAGTTTTTCACCTTTGTCATGAGGATGAACCACATTAGATGGTTTGAAATGTTGACCAACAACTTATGATATGATTAATCCAAAGGACTTTATCAAAATCAATATGGATCACAAAAATCCAAAATCAGGCATTATAAACCTATACAAAAGGGAAATGGATGATAAAATTTATTAATCTGAACGAGCTCGTTTGCAGGTTTCAAAGAAAAAATTAGATCTTGCTTTTCTGGAACACTATAGGGATGCATTTGTGATTCCAGTTTTTTACCTAATGGGTAACTCTAGAATTAGATGCATTCTTGCTATTTAATCATATTGATTGACTTATTTTTGCACCTTTGTCCTGAGGATGAACAACATTAGATGGTTCAAAACGTTGACCAACAACTTATGATGCGATTAGTCTGAAAGACTTTATCAAAATCTGTACGGATCACAAAATTCTAAAATAAAGCATTATGACTCTACACGAAAGGGAAATGATTGATAAAGTTCATCAATTTGAACGAGCTCGTTTACAGGTTTCACAGAAAAAACTAGATCTTTCTTTTCTGAAATGTTGTAGGGATGCATCTGTGATTCCAGTTTTCGCCCTAACAGCTAACTATGGAACCAGATGTGTCCTTGTTATTTAAACATTCTAATTCACTATTTTTTTCACCTTTGTCTCGCGGATGCACCACATTAGATGGTTCAAAACTCGACCAACAACTTCTGACGTGATTAATCTGAAAGACATTATCAAAATCAGTATGGATCACAAAAGTCTAAAATCAAGCATTATAACCCTACATGAGAGGGAAATGGCTAATAAAGTTGTCAATTTGAACGAGCTCATTTGCAGGTTTCAAAGAAAAATTCAGATCTTGCTTTTTTGAAATGTTGTAAGGATGCATTTGTGATTCTAGTTTTCACCCTAACGGCTAAGTCTAGAACCAAATGCATGCTTGCTATTTAAACATTTTGATTGACTCGTTTTATTACCCTTGTCCTAAAAATGAAGCCCATTAGATGATTTGAAACATCGACCAACAACTTATGATGTGATTAATCTGAAAAGAATTTATCAAAATCAACTATGGTATGATGACAAAAAGTCTAAAATCAAGCAACATTATTATTTATTATTATTATTAATATTTCAACATTAAGTCTCACTCGCATTAATATTAATAATTATATAATATTAAGCTGATTTTTTTTTTTATTATGAAATATTAATAACAAATATATAACATTAATTATTACTCATATTTACATCCATATTTACCAAGTAGTTTTTATGTTTTAACTGTTATTTCTTTTTAGGTTTAGGTTTATAATAAAAACATTTTGAAGTTTAATGCTTAGTTTAATATAAATAAAACAATATACTATTTCTTTTCATGTCTTCAATATCATTTTATATTCATTTATAGTATAAACTTTAAAGTTTAAAATTAGGTTTTATGATAATAATAATGTGAACAACAACATTCATTTTAATATGAAAAACATTTGGATAATAATTTTTTTCCAATATAGTTTCTAGTGGTCGACAATCTATCTCAAATGATACCATCTTTTGGCTTCAAAACATATTGCCAAGTGTTAACCATGGGGGACCATACTTGATGGCTAGGGTTAACCATAGTCAAAGGTTAACCATCAACAACCACCATTGTAATGGTAATCATAGTAAAATCATGGTCAATAGTAGAAAAAATGTATTCAAAATATGGTTAGTCATAGTCAAACTACATTCAAACTATGGTCGGGTGTAGTTGATCAACTTCAAATGTGGTTGAACATAGTCAAACCATGGTCAACCATAGTCATACAATTATTGACCATAGTGATTCATATTCAATACATATCCATCGATATTTAAATATGGTGAACATGGACAACTATAGGTAATTGTACTCAATTATGGTCAAGTAATTGTTAAACATAGCCATGCTCACTCATAGTCAATGTTTAATTAAAATATTTAATAATATTAATATTGATATGTTTTAAAACACATTGATCAACCATTAGTTAAACATAGCTAAACAAAGTCACCTTTTGTAGTCAATTTTTAAATAATTGACCATGCTCAAACTTGGTAAACATTATGTTTACCATATTTGACAATAGTCAACCATGGTTAACCAAATTCAAACATTATCAACCTTAGTCAACTATGGTCATCCTTGGTCAGTCATAATCGAGATTTAAAAACATTTAAAAGTATAAATAACAATATTAATAAACTTGGTTAATAATAAATAATATAATAATAATATTGTGACATTAGAACGTATATGGAAATCTATCCAACATCAATAATGTGACAAAACATTGTCACAATGTCACAACCATCATTGCAATGTTACATTACATTGCAATTTATCCAATGTCACAATGAAACATTACAAAATTTGGTCAAACACATCTCATAATGTGGTTCACTATGTTTGAATAAATTTGACAATAAATAGTCTTCAAATTTAGTCAAACATAATTACCCATTAATATAATTATTAATATTAATAATCAAACATGTGATGTCGGAATGGTACAAAAAACTATCCAACTTGCAATATGATATAATAAAATTCGTCAACCACATTTGGTTGACTATGTTGGGCTATGTTTGACTATGTTTGACAGTTAATACTCATCAAGCTCTGTCAAACATAATCGCTTCTTAATGTTATTTATTAATATTAAAATTCAAATACAATAAACCACAATAGTTAAACATAGTAAAAGAAAGTCTACATTTATAGTTACTGTTTAAATAATTGACCATAATCAAACTTGGTCAACATTATGTTTACCATTTTTCACAATAGTCAACCTTATTCGCTCATGGTTGTCTTCACTCCACATAAATCGACCACATTCATATAAATTCAACCATGGTTTACCAAAGTCCAACATTGTCAACCTTCGTTAGCTAATGCCATCCTTGGTCAATCACAATCAACCATGATCACATATTATGGTCATCCAAGACCTCTATTATTAGAATGGTCAAACATGGTTAATTAAGGTCTTGATGGTTGAATGTGGTCAATCAATTTATTTTTGATTAACCATGATCAACCATGGTCAACCATGTTAAACCATGGTCAATCATGGTTGATTATGGTCAATGATGGTAAACCATGATCATCCATGGTTGAATTTTGTTAGTCATCATCAAGGTTCCTTTGGTTAAATTTGGTTAGCCATGACCAACCATAGTCAACCGTAATGGATCATGGTTGAATATAGTCAACAACAGTGAACCATGGTCCACCAATATCAACCATGGTCAACTATAATACCCCTACATCTATATAACCTTTGTAACATTTGTAGCACAAATAATCATCTCAACGCAATGCTTAATTACTAACAAATCTTCCATTTTTTTTGGATAATAAAGATCTTATTAGTGACATCAACATCATTTCAATATTAGGTAAGAAATTAGTTAAACATAAATAATGGTAGTTAGATTAGCTTATAATTGATTATATAATGAAATAGTTAGTGCTGAAATTAAGACTATTGATTACAATAAAATCTATTATAATTCATTGTCAATTATGAAAATTCTAAAATTGTGTTTTTTAATGGTTAGTTTAAAAATTATATATATATATATATAATATATTATATATTATATATATATATATATATATATATATATATATATATATATATATATATATATATTGTGGAATGCATAAAAAAATCAATGTTTCTTTTGGTTAAAGTATAATTAGAGGAGAAAAGTGGGTTAAGGTATAAGAAACTCCCATACCACACCTTGAACATTTAAAATAATTATTAGAATTAAATCCACCTACATACACTGCTTGGAAAATGACTCCTTGGGATTGGAAGGGCATGTGAGGAACCAGCCCAAAATTAGATTGTTTTTTTCTACTAAAAGAGGATGCAGGATGGCAAAAGAATGAGGAAGAAAAAGGACCCTCAAGATTACTTGATTTAATTTTTATTGTGTGAGGAAGAATTGGTTCTAAAATGAGATTGGATTGAGGAATTGATTTAATTGTTATTCTGTGAGGAAGAATTGGTGAACAAAAGGAGGTTGGATTGAGGAATCGAGTGTTTATTGAGAGCTAGAAAACCCCAATGCTTGTGACGACAAATAATGTTAACTAATCCTTTGGGATTATGTTTACAAAATAGTAATTAGTTTTTAGCTTTTATTTTCTGTTAATTTGTTATTAGGACAATTTTATCTCCAACCTACCTTACATTTGTATAAATGAAGTTCTCATCATGAATGTAATCAATTTTCCACTGTGGGGTTTATTCACGGACATGTCTATGTTGGTATCAGAGCCCTGGTTGAGTTGTTTATAAACCTCATGCCTATTGAGTTTGCTTACAAGGAGACACTCTTTGAAGTTTATGAAGAGAAGAATGTACAAGTTGCATAGAATGCATTTTGAGGAGCACATTCCTTGAAAAGGCATGAGATAAATATTGCGGGAGTGATGGAGATATAGTTAAAAGTAACCAAGGTAAAAGTGATTACCCACTAGTAACTCTTATTTTTGGAACAATCGACAGTGAATAAATAACATTGAATATTAGGGAAGATTTCAAGCATTTCTTTCGGAAGTGAATTATAAATTATTTTAGTGGAATATTTTTTTCATATTTGGAGTTTGAATTTAATCCACATATTGCAGGAAAGTAGAGAATGCTTAAAGGTTCATGAAAGTGAAAGTAAAAAAAAAATACATAATTTTTTGACAAGGATTTGCACAAATTAAATGAATATGGAGACATTTTCCAGAATATGAAACTACGAGTAAGGTTAATACATTTCCTAAATATATTATATTACTTCAAAAAACAACATCTTTGTGTGGAAGAGGTAGAGTCAGAAAGGTGAAAGTGAACAAAGAAAGAAGCAGAAGCAGAAAGGTGAAAGTTAACAGAGAAGGAAACAAAGAAAAGTGAAATGTGAAAGTAAAAGTAAAAGTGGCTAAATCTGAAATTAATTAACTTGGTGTTAGGAGTTAAACGTGGTGGAAATATTCTAGGACAAGTTTGCTTTTATTTTGATTTGAAATAAGTTTTAAAGTTGAAGAGAAAGAGAGAAAGAGAAACAATGACAATTAAACCTAACTCTCTAATGGGTTATTTTTGGAACTCACCAACAAACTATTAAGCCAAATTTGTGTTTAAATTAAAAGGAGAAAGAGATTTATGTTTTTATTTTTAAGTAATATTGCACATAATTCATATTTGCAAAAGCATTTATTTGGGTGCAAGTAATCATGAATTCATTGATTTCAATACTTTGTAGAAGAAATTTTATAGGAATGAGGGACCATAATAGTCAAGGTGATAGGCAACAAGGAGAAAAACAAAATGTCAAATGTTTTAGATGTGGAAAAATTTGTCACACTACAGCTAATTGTAGAATTTCTTGGGAGGAATTCAGTGAAAGGAGAGAATAATTTGAATGAAAAGAAAGATCAACCATCACCAGATAAGGGAAAATCATTCAATTCTACACATTATATTGTTCCTCATTGCAATTTTAATATTAATAACATTTTAGTACTACATTTTCTTCATGGCAAGACAGAAAAATTTTGGATTTAGGTGCCACATGTCATATGACTTTTAGGAGAGATTTGTTTTGAAACTTTTAGTGACCAAGTTGATAGAGTAATATATTTTGATGTCAAATATCAAATTAAGCCTTAAAGAAATGGATCCATTGGTTTGAAGATACAAAAGCTTGCAAATTATGTTCTACACGATGTCCTTTACATTCCACAATTTTGAAGAGCTCTAATGTCTCTTATTCATATCTGGAAGCAAGGACATTCCATACACATCTTTGATGGAATTATTGAGATACATAGAGAATATGATGATCTAGGTGGCTCTAGAGACACACACAGGACAAAGAGGACTCAGGAAAGCTCAAAAATCAAAGTGTCTAGATTATGCTCGAACTAGGACCAGAGCTTATATCTCGTCATCTTAATTGTGGCAGTGTGAACAGTTCATCAATCTGAGTCTGGATGCAAAATTTAGAAGCAGTCAAAGTTGGGTTGACTTATGCTGACCAGGCAAGCTTAAGGAGGCCACAATTTGACCTTTTCTGGCGGACGGAATCTGGCCAACTCCAACCAAATTCTGGGAAAAATTGTTTCTTGGTTAAATTGTCTCCTTCAGCTTAAAAAAACTGAATTTAAAAAAAGTGTGCATTATTTTTTATTAAAACAAAAAAATATAAATAAAGGGGGTGGGGGCCACCAACCTCACTACCCTGCAACTCCACGTAACATAATATTAAATATGGAGGGGCGGACCATGACCCCCAACCCCTCCCCACATCCCATGCAACTAAATAACCAAAACCAGGGTGGGCGGCCATGACCTCGCCACCCCACACCACAAAACCTCAAGTAACCCACACAGTACTAGGGGCACATAGTGGCATGGGGAAGTGGGTGGGTCAGCCCTTGGGGCATGACCCAAATAAATGCTTTTGCAAATATGAATTATGTACAATATTACTTAATGGCATGGGGGAGTGGGTGGGTTAGCTCTTCGGAGAAAAGACCCTGAAGGTGACCCTGAATATGCTGAAAAGCTCGGATTAACTTCCAGTGCTGAAAGACTTTCTCTGGCTCTGAACCGTAATTGATCTTTTTAATCGAGTTAATAACTAACTCAGAGTTAGCCTCAATAATCATGTTGTGGTGGCTTTCCTATTTCAACAATTCTAAGCATTGCTCCATGGCCATTAATTCCGCCATATTATCGGTGGCTCTTCCTAAATGACAATGGAAGAGAGAGAGGATGTTACCTGCTTCATGCCGTAGAAGCCCATCAAAGCCAACTGTTCCAAGGTTTCCTTTAGAGGCTCCATCTCTATTGTATTTCAAAAAACCTCTTGGAGGAGGTTGCCAATAATCTTTTTCAGACTCCCTATTTCTTGTTGTTCCGTCCTGACTTAGGGGGTTGATCCCTTGCAATGCTAACAGCCTAAGAGTTCTCAAGTCTATTCCTGTGGCAGGATTTTTGGAAAGATTCCTGACTATCGAGCTGACTGTCTCCTTGATCTATTTTAAGACCTGATCAAACAGGTGATGAGAGAGATTCTTTTCATTTTTGAAGATTCTCTTATTCCTTTCCTTCCATATGTTCCAAATAATAAAACTTGGAAAGAGGGCCCAAGAAAGGTTGAGAAATTCGTTATCCAAAAAATTTATCCTCCATCTATTAAGGGTGTTAATAATACTCTCCTTATCCCTATCAAACTATTGAAAGATGTTGGTAAAAGCCTCCCATAGTATGGAAGTGAAATTACAACTATTGAGAAGATGTTCCATAGTTTCCTCTTGGGCTTCACAGAGCTAGCATATGGAGGGTCTGAGTATGCCTCTTTTTCTAATGTTGTCCCAAGTCAAGATTTTCCTTTGAAGGACCAACCACATGAATAATTTGATTTTCATCCAACCTTGATGTCTCCAAAAGTTTAGCCAGATTCTGTTCGGAGCCTGGGAATCTAGCTCAAGGAGAACACTTTTTGCTTCCTTACTATTAAAGATGCCTTTGGTATTGTTTCCCCATCTCAGCTGGTCCTACCCTTCAGACACTAAGATCCTCCTTTTTTCCAACATATTTCCAAGAGCCGCTACTTTAGTATTCAACATTCTATCATTCCTACATCCTATATCCTTCCATATCCTCCATTTTCCATTATTGTGGTTATCATCCAAAAATTATTTCGCTCTAGTCAAACCTTGGGTGTTAGTCTCATGTTTAAGTTTCCAAAAATCCTCTGTTAATAGTTTTGGTTCTTGATGCCATTTGTCCTCATAGAAAAGAGCAAGATCACCTTCTTTGATTTCCCAAAAGCTGTTTCATTGAACTAAACTTTTTTTTTCCCGGGCTTTATTCCAAATGGCAGAGCCTGTTATGTTACTAGACATCCTTATGAGTTCTGTTTGATTCCAAGAGCTAGCATATTTTTCTTTCCATATACTTGCCCATTGGGCTTTGGGATTTTTAACCCACGTCCACCAAAGTTTGGGCCCTAGGACCTTACTTAGGATCTCCTAGTCATCTAAGCCAAGGCCCCCATGATTCTAGGGTTTATAGATATTTTCCTAAGAAACCAATGCCCACTTCTTTCTAGCTTCCTCCCTACCCCAGAGAAAATCTCTTTGGGTGTTTCTAAATTGCTGCAAAACTCCTTTAGGGGCCGGTAGTGGTGATAACATGAAAATTGGAATTGATTGGAGCACCGCCTTTGTCAGCACAAGTATACCTGCTAGATTTAAGGATCTAACTGTCTAATTACTGACTTTATCCTGCATTTTGTTAATCAGCGGTTCCCAAATACTATTTTGCAAGGGTTTCACTGCGAGAGGAACTCCTAAATACTTTGAAGGGATGGAATCCCTCTGAAAGCCAAGAATTCTGGAGATATTTCTTTGAATGGCAATATGAGTATTAAAGAAAAAAAATTTGGATTTGGAGAGATTAACTTCCATACCTGAAGCCATGGAAAAATCACTCAGGATTTGTTTGTATGCCTAACCCTCTTTGACTGTTGGGATACCTTGTAACATAGTATCATCCACAAATTGTCGATGTGCCCAAGCCTGACCATTCTCCTTTAGAGGAATACCTTGAATTTTGCCCATAATTATGGCTTGATTGATAGACCAGCCAAGAACTTCCACCATGAGTGTGAATAGGAAGGGGGAAAGCAGATCTCCCTACCTCAGTCCTCTTGAGGGAAGAAAAATCTCAGAAGGGGAGCCATTAACTAATATTGAGAACCTGGAAGAGGTAACCAACGCCATGACCCATCTCACCCAGTTGTGATAAAAATCAAATGCCATTAGCACTTTCCTGATATAGGTCCAGTTCACTTTCTCATATGCTTTTTCTATATCTAGATGCATAATCATACTAGCTCTTCTTGTGTTGTTTAATGAGTTGACCACCTCATGAGCTTGAATAATGTTGTCTACAATTTGTCTGCCTTCAACATATCCTGATTGTTCCCTTGAAATCAAAGAAGGAAGCAGAGGTTTAAGTCTATTGGCCACAACCTTGGATATTATATTGTAAACCACATTGCAAAGAGCTATTGGTTTGTATCTGTCTGCAGTCTTAGCATTTTCCTGTTTAGGGATCAGGGAAATGAAGGAGATGTTAAGAGCTCTCAAGATGGTTCTGTTAATCCTGGATTCTTCCACAACATTCAAAATATCTTCTTTTATAATATTCCATCAATCTTTAAATAAATCTACATTAAAGCCATTTGGGCCAGGCGCTTTTCCATTCAGCATGTCTTTGAGAACTTCATTGACTTCTTCTTCTGTAACTAGTCTGTTGAGGTTGTAGTTGTCCTCTCTAGACACCAGCTTAGGTATATGCTTTATTAAGTTCTTGATGTGGTGTTCTCTTTCTTGATTACTCTCTTGGGATATTTCTCAAAAGTGTTGAACTAAAACTGCTTTTATATCTTCATGGGATTGTAGCAACTGTCCATCCTCCCTTCTTATTAAGGCAATTCTGTTGTGTGATCTATTCGCCATGGTGGCTCTATGGAGAAATCTTGTGTTATGCTCTCCTTCTTTTAGCCATTGAACTCTAATTTTTGTCTCCAAAATATCTCCTCTTGTTTACACAAGTTTTCTCGTTATTGATGATGTTTCTTCACTAGACTATTTTTGTCTTTATCAAACCCTTTTGTGATCATAGCTTGGTTGAGATTCTACATTTTTTTTTCAACTGATTTCTTTTCTACAAAAATATTGCCAAAATATTTCTTATTCCATTCTTTGAGCCTCATTTTTATGTGCTTTAATCTTTTGTGAAGCATGAACATTCTAGTTCCCTGGATCTGAAGATCTTCTACCCACCATTTTCCAATATTACTGATGAAATTTGGGTGTGAAAGCCAAATATTCTCAAATCTGAAAGGTCTGTTCTAGGGGGTAACTATACCCTGAATGTCCATTTGAATTGGCTAGTGATCTGAGCCTCCAACGAGAAGATCACTTGCTATTATTTCCTTATCTAATAGTGTTAGATCCTCAGAGATAATGAACCTGTCCAACTTGGATGCTACCTGAGACTCCACTCCTCTTTCGTTATTCCAAGTGAAGAGGCCATTGTTCGTTTCCACATCCACTAATTTCATATTGTCTGTAAAGATTTGAAATGCTAAAGAATGTTTCCTTAGTCCTCTAGTTCCACCTTTTTTCAGAAAGAGAATTTATCATATTGAAATCTCCTCCCAAGATACAGGGTATTTCTGTCGATCTCTCCCTGAGATACCTAAGGGAATCTGTTAGCCTGAGTTTCTCGTCTATCCCTTAAGGGCCATACACATTCGTGACTAGATAGGTACTGCTGTCCACTACAGGTTGAATCACTACTGATAAATAATTCCTAGCAACCTCTGCATCAATTATGTCAATTTTTTGAGGGTTCCAAAGAGAGAGAATGCCTCCTGCTACATTATCTGCTTTAAGTTCTAGATATTCAAACTTACTGAGCCATTTGCTATGAAGTTACCTTAACTTTTGAATGGAACATTTTGTTTCCTGGATAAAAATTATATCCGGAGCAGCCTGTTTCATTCTATTGCTAAGCAATCTCTGTTTTCTTTTACTTCCTAGTCCTCTAATATTCCAAGAAATAAACTTCATTATTAAATATTTGTGAAGGAGTAGCTGGTCAGATCTTTGATCTTACCAGAGTCTATCATGAGCTTTCCACACTCCATCAATAGCTCATTTTTCTTTTTCCTGCCTCTCTTTTTTCCTGGGTTTCTGGGTGCTAAACGTGGAGTAGATTTTATCATTTTCACTCCTTCGCTACTTGGCCTGCTCCTGTTTTTGGCTCCCTCCATACTCTTTCCCTGAGTTTTCCATAAATATAATTGTTGTATTCTATTGAGTTCCTCCTGAGGTAACGAATCTACCCCACCAGAAGTACCCTGAATTAAGAATCCTTCCAAATCCAGGTGTTCTCTTTCCAGTATTTCCTATAGCTCAGTTTCCTCCACTTCCATTTCACTCTAGGTCATTTCCTGGTCCGTCTCTAGTTCTGTGTCACTCAATATTTTCTCTATCTGCTTGTCATTTTCCTTCTCTTTTGTACTACCTTTATATGCTTGATTTTCTGTTGTTTTTCCTTCATCCTCTTCTAGAACTTCGAACTAGTTCTGCCTAACCTGTTATCCTTCATTTTGTTGTATTCTTTGCCCACTTTTGCCACTCTTTCCTTTATGGACTACCTTGTAAAAGCTCTCGAGATATTTCATTGTATTAGGTTTGTTTGTATTCTCTGTTTTTCCTAGAGGGCAATCTCTGAGAAGATTCCCATGTTAATGGCATCTATGACATCTAAATGGAATATTCTCATAGTCTAGCATTTGAACCCATTCTTCATCAAAAACTTCCAATATCACCTCATCCAGAAGAGCTCCTAATAGATCGATCTCAACACATATCCTAGCAAAGGAAGTGTATCTTCCCCTTCTAGTAGCTTCTGAAGCTTTGAAAAACCTACCTATTTTGTTGCCTATGGTAGCTAATGATTCAGGTTGCCAGTAATCAAGAGGTAGAGAATAGAGTCTTACTCAAACTGGGATTGACAGGAACGTTTCTCGTTCAGAGATAAAGTTCATCTTCCAAGGCCTCATATAGAGGCCTACTACTACATAGAGGTAGGGCCCTCCTTCAAACACTCTGTCTTTAGCCTCAATACTTGTGAACACAATGGTAAAGAAACCCTTTGACCCAAGGTGTAGATCAATGCTCCCTTTAGGTTTCTAGTGTCGTTTGACACATATTCGTAAAGATTTTTCTGTGGGCCATAGTCTCATGAATTTGCATATGCTTGTGTAGGTTTGCATGTGCTCCATGTGCGCTTGGAGAGCAGGATCATTCAAAACAACTCTGGGTGTAACTTCAGCTTTGGGCTTACAAGGTTCATTTTTCTTTTTCTCTTTTGTTTTTTGTGTTTTCTCATCTTCCTCCTTATCTTTAGTTATACTGTTCTCTTTTATTTTAGTCGTTTCTTCCTCCTCTTTTGTGTTATTTATTCCCTCTCCCGTGAACTTTCTAATTTTTTCTCGGGGCTTCTTGCCCTTGTTGGCCATGATCTCCTTGTGGGATGGAGAAGATCCCCCTCCTCTACATCCCTCCATGGATGAAAACTCATGCTGAACCTCGATCCCTAGTCGTGCACTTATTTTCCTGCTGGTGGTCCTCCACTCCCCTAATTCGTCATCTAGAATTATTTGGTTTTCATTATCTTGGAGAATGTTGAATTGAATCTGAAAACTTTATATTGAGTTTCCTGAAAGGAGAAAGAGGAAAAAAAATACAAAAAGAAGCCAAAGAAGAGAATAAAGGTCACACACACAACATGACAAATATGTAACTAAATGAACATGTAAGACCATAAAGTTTTTGAAAAAGTTGAGGTTTCTATTGTTCTTGTTACAAACAAATATTGGGGATTATAATTTTCTATTTCTGTAAATGTGTAGTGTCAACAATGAAATAACAAGGTTGTGCTTGATGACATATGAATTATTTATGTCTCAGTTATACTTATCACTGGCCGACAATAGTGGCTACTTCCTCCATAGTGTCTGTAAATATTTGATTATAAAATATTAATGGTTGTTGAATTGAGGCTTCCGTGATCCATAATAGTTATAAGTAGAGCTTTGGCATAAATCACATATAGAAAGACCTTTGTCGACGTGTTTCGAACCAACAAGTGTGGTTCATCATCAGGACAAGTTGAAGAAACAGATCCAGCTTAGCATGTTAAATAGTCTGAGCAGAGACTCCAACGGCTAAATCGACCAACGACTAATTTTGACCTTAGGACCCAGGACAAATTATTGTTTATTAATTTAATATTATTATTA
>APFE031160738.1:37677-50229 GCA_000404065.3 Pinus taeda
CTCACCTTTTGTAAAACTTAAAATTTGCAATTTTCAATGATCCTTGTCAATTTCTCGCTAAACTTTTAAATAATTTTTTTTTAATAAAGATATATTCCTAAAACACTTGAGGAGTATTCCACTCATATCCATCAATGGGGTTCTACGACTGTAAGGAATGGGTTTCCTAGGATGTAGTCTACTAGAATAATCCCTATTGCAAATTTGATGTTTATGTCATAATTTTCTATGTAGAGGGTGGCTTTTAGGGGTTTCATATTGGAAGTTGTATTATTGTTTTCCTAATCCTATGACTTCTCTTTTTTCGTTAACCCAATATTTTGTAGGAATTGAGTTTTTATTTAACACATTTAGGTCAACTCCTGTGTCTAACAAAGTCCTTAGAATAAAGACTTCCCCTTGTATTTTGAATTTGACCATGACATGGTATGGTTGGTGTTGGAACCACAATGATTTTCATGCTACTTAATCCTGAGAAATCATTTTTCTTGACCTCATAAATTTTCACATTGGTATTCTTTTTGAAAAGAGGTTGTTGTTTTGAAATATAATCTTCTTGCTTTTCTTTCCCCTTTTCTATTCTGGAAACCTGAGTTCTAAGTTCACTAATCTCTTTCTTCAAAATTTTTATTCCATGGCTGCTTTCATTTAATGCGAGTATTCTCTGCTTATCTTGTTGATGGTTTCTTTGGAACAAATTAGTGCTTTTCTCATATGAATCATCAACAAAGAAGGTCTTATGGATAGTAACTCTGCTTGAAGGAGTTGAAGTAGACCGTTGATTTTTTATCATAGTCTATAGAATCATATCCATCAACTTTTATTTCATTTCTCCTTTAGGGAGCATCTTAATGCCTGCCAGGACTTTAACTTCTTCATCGCCTGAGCTATGTGCCATGAATATTTTTGATTTTTGCTATAAGGAAGATTCATCTTCAGTTCTATATTTAGATACTGACTCTACACCTTGTAGGAATTTACAGGGTAAGTTCCTTAGACTGAACACCAAAGGACACCGCTCACAAACAGATCAGAGATCAATACACCAATATTTTTGACGTGGTTAAAACCCTCAAAGAGGGAAACAGTCCACATCCTGAGCCAACGCAGCCACTTCAGGCAATTTATTAATAAAAGAATGAAATTTTACATAAGCTTCTCTCATGAATAGTTAACCTACAAATGACCCTCCATGCTCTTTAAATAGAGATCATGGACCAATTGGGTGTTAAGCCACGGATCAAGTGTCGGTAATACTGAGGAGAGAATGAACCGTCGGATCACTACATATTGTGACCATCGGATTGTAAGTTACAAAAGTACATAGTAAAAAAACAAACTTTACCTAACTCTATACTAGACCAAGTTATACTTAACTATTTCCTATGTGTCAGAATATCGTAACATCCCCCCTTAAGAACAACTTGGGATAGGATTGAAGGATTTACAAATATGACACAATAGGAGAAGGAAGGAGGCACTAGAGCCTATCCCCGCTTAGTGACAACTTTCTGAACTCCAACCATAAATCAAAGTTTAGTAAACTTCGCCTCTGTGAGAGCCTTTGTAAAGATGTCTGCAACTTGATCATCTGTTGAACAATATTGCACCTAAAGAACATGGTCATGAATGAGATTTCTGATGAAGTGCATGTGTAGTTCAATGTGTTTGCTATGCTGATGTTGAAATGGATCTTTGCATAGTTGAATGGCACTTTGATTATCACACCAAAGTGTAGTCAGATGCTGCTGCTGAAAGTCAAACTCTGATAGGAACTGACGAAGCCACAAGGCTTCCTTACTAGCTTCTACGGCACCACGATATTCTGCTTCTGCTGAAGAAAGAGAAATGGCACCTTATTTCTTGCAAGCCCATGTAATAGGTCCTGAAACAAGAGTGAACACATAACCAACAGTAGACTTCCGATCATCAGGGTCACGAGCCCAATCAGAATCAGTGAAACCAACCAATAGAGGAGATGCTTGGGCACTGTAATGAATTCCAAACTGAACTGTACCTCAAACATAACGAAGTATTCTTTTAGTTCCTTTCCAATGACTTTCACGTGGGTTTTGCATAAACCGAGCAACAAGGCCAACAACAAAGGAAAGGTCAAGACGTGTATGGGTTAGATACAAAAGTCTTCCTACAAGTTGATGGTATAAGGTAGCATCAACTTTAAGGGAAGTAAAGTGACTAAGAGTTTGACTCTAGACTGAAAGGGAGAAGGAGTTGGCTTACAGTCTTCCATGTCAAAATGGCATAGAAGATCACAGGCATACTTGTATTGGGAAAGGGAAATACCTGCCTTGGATTGCACAACTTGAAGACCGAGAAAATAATGCAAGTGTCCTAAGTTTGTCATTTCAAACTTCTTTTTAAGGTTGGACTTCACATGGTTGATAAGGTTGGGATCACTACCAGTGAGGATAAGATCATCAACATAAAGAACAAGAATGATAAGAGACATGCCCACTTTCTTGGTGTAGACAGTATTGTCAGAATGACACCTAGAAAAGCCAGATTCTAAAAGAAAGCTATCCATTTTGGCATACCAAGCCCGAGGAGCTTGCTTGAGACCATAAAGGGATTTCTTAAGCCGACATAAAAGACTGGAGTCTATTTGTATAAAGCCAATAGGTTGTTCCATATAGATTTCTTCATGCAAGTCCCCATGCAAGAAGGCGGATTTAACATCCATCTGATGGACTTCCCATTTGAAAGAGGCAGCAAGAGAAAGAAGAAGGCGGACAGAGTTCATTTTGGCAACAGGGGAGAAGGTTTCAGTATAGTCAATGCCTTCAACTTGTGAAAAACCCTTAGCAACAAGACGAGCTTTATGTTTATCAACTTTCCCATCTGGTCCATACTTGGTTCTGTAAACCCATTTGCATCTAACAAGTTTTCGTCCCTTTGGTAGAGGAACAAGATCCCATGTATCGTTTGCCAATAATGAATGATATTATTCATTCATAGCTGCGTCCCAATCTCGATGGCCTGAAGCTTCTGCAAAGGTGTCAGGATCATAATTCGCTGAGACTTGAGCCAGTAAAGAAGAGGCTCTTTCGAACTGAGAACGTGTACGGCGCTGATCTGTAGGATCACCGACAAGATCACCTGCTGCATCCCGAGTAGCACGGACCCATTTTGGAAGTGAAGGAGCTGAAGGAGGATCCTGAGAAGGTGGGGGAGGATTTTCATCCTCACTTTCATCATCTGAAGAAGAAATATGTTCAAAAGTAGAAGAGATAGAGAGAGGTGGCACATTCACCGAACTAGGCTCGTAGGCCGATATATTTTCATCAAACTTTACATCTCTTCTAATGATAACATTTTTGGACTTAAATGGAATAAGTCTATATCCTTTGACATCTTCAAAATATCCAACAAAAATACATTTTTCACTCTTAGGTTCTAAAGCTTTATGTTTCTCATCTGGAATATGGGCCCATGCTTCACTTCCAAAAACATGAAAGTGACTCACATCTGGTTTAATTGAGCTCCATGCTTCTTTAGGAGTGATATTATTTAAAACCTTAGTAGGAGTGCAATTTATTATGTAATTCTCACAGTTAATTGCTTCTACCCAATAATTAAGACTAAGTCCTTTAGATTAAAGCATACAATTAGCCATTTCCTTTAAGGTGCGATTCTTCCTTTCAGCTACACCATTTTGTTGTGGAGTATATGGAACAGTATGTTGCATTTGAATTCCATTCTCAGTGCAAAAGTTGATGAAGTCGTTTTTAACATATTCTCCGCCATTATCAGATCTTAGCTTAAGAATTTGATGTCCAGATTGTTTTTCAACAAAGGCCTTAAGAATTTGTTAAATACTTCACTCTTGAGTTTTAGGAAGTATACCCAAGTGCGTATGGAGAAATCATCAATGAAAGTTAAGAAATACTTGTAGCCAGAGAAGGAAACAACTGGAAGTGGACCACATAAATCACTGTGCACAAACTGTAAAGGGGCTGAGGCGTGCCAAGAGGCACGTTTTTCAAAACTGTCATGATGATGTTTTCCGAGTACACATCCGGAACAAACACCATCTCTGCAAAATACCATTGCAAGACCTGTCACCTTATTTTCTTTACATAGATTCTGAAGGGAGCGATAGTTTAAGTGACCAAATCGCTCATGCCAAAGTTTGCTCACTTCATCATTATGAGCAACAAATACCAAGGGAAGATTTGATGACCCAAAGTTGTGAAACTTATACAACCTTGTAGAATCATCAGCAATGCCAGTAGCTAAAATGTATCTAGGATCTCTTAGGTCCTTAATTACAACATCGTGAGGTGAAAACTCAACGATTTTACCTTCACCGGAATGAGTTATCTGATATACAGATAGAAGGTTGCAGGATAAGGTTGGAACACATAATACATCATTAAATTGACCATTGTCTATATGAATAGTTCCAGTCCCTACAACACTAAGAGATCTATCACCACCAACATATATATTTTTGGTGTTACAATAATTTAAGGAAGAAAACATGGCTTTGTTTTTGGCCATGTGATAAGAAGCTCCAGAATCAATGAGCCACTCATGAGAATGAGAGGAAGAAGATACATTTAGTGCATAGCCAGACCGAGATGCTTGACAACCATATGCAGAAAGTGCCATTCCTGAAGATGGATTTGAAGAGTGCTCCAAATGGATGTTATGCTTCTTTATTGTTGCTTCCAAGGCTTCCATCTTATTAAAGCATTTATATTCTAAGTGGCCATCTCGATTACAAAAGTGGCAATGTCTATCAGTCTTCTTCCCTTTGTTTTTATTTACCTTATCATTTTAGTGAAATGATTTTTCATTTTGAGGTTGAAATTACTTAGGACCCTTGTTTGGTTTAGGACCATTCCTTTTAGGATACGACTTCTTAGGATTTTTTGAATTTAGTTACTGCTGGGCGGTTAACGCTTTCTTAGAAGAGCTTCCAAGATTAAGAAGACCAAGATGTAAGAGTTTTTCTTGTTATCTTATTAAAGAATCACAAAAAGAATCAAAGGAAGGAGACTTGTAATCTTGTCCTTGAGAAATGAAGGCTTCTCTTGTAGAATGGAAGGTGGAAACAAACACAGAGTAGGTTGGTCCCAACTTAGTAAGAATGGAATAGATAAGGTTACTATCTTCTTTCTTAACCTTAACACCTTCCAAGAGAAATCTAAAGGTCTTGAATTTGGACAAAAAATCTTCAATGCAAGAAAAATGATTGGGGTCCAATGTAAGCAACTCATTTTCAAGTTGATGGGCTCTAAGTTCATTTTGATTCCAAAAACTTTAGTAAGCTGCTCCATTGCTTTATCAGGAGTATCAAGTTCTGCAATATGGAATCTAAGATTTGGAGAAACAGGCATTCCTATCAACCCATGTGCTTGATCTTGCCTATTTTCCCATTTAGCTGCCTTATCTTCATCTTTCGGTTTGGTTTCTTGGCCTGAGGTTATTCTGTAAAGACCTTTACTTCTAAGTAAATCCACAATGTAGGACCACTATTGGAAGTAGTTGGTGCTGTCAAGAATAAGTTGGCATGGACTTTCCATTTTAACAGAAACTGAAGCTATATATGCTGAAAATAAGTGTTCCAATGGAAAGATCTCGAAAAATTAGGCTAGTTCAAAAAAACGGCTCTAAAAAAGGCTTCTGGATGAAGAAGTTATGGCTTTTTGAAGAAAAGTTGATGAAGACGCCGACGAAGTGCGGGAATGTGTGGAAATGAAAAAAACGCCAATTTTCCAACAAAAAGGAGATTTGAACCCAAGACCTCTACTCTCATAAATTAGCTTTGAACCAAGTGAGCTAAACAAAAAGTTTGAGAGAGAGGGGGGGGGCTTTGTTTTTTTTTTGTCACTAAAGCTTTGCATTGCGTGCTTGCTTGAGAAAGCTTTTTTTCTCCCTACAAAACAAAAACACAAAACCCAACACGGACATACAAAAAAAACAAACTTTATGGCTTAAAATTAGCTTTACCCGGAAACTAAATATTTTCCTCAATGTTTCTGATTTTCCGAGATCACACTAAGGCGCAACGGAAAAGAGCATACACATGAGAAAAATCCTTCCTTTATGTTTATGATTTTCCCATATCACACAGAGTCACAGGGCAAAGAGCATACACAGAAATGAAAGGTATAGATTCGGTAAAAAAAAGAAGCTAAATAAACCGAAATAATAAACAGAGAGAAAAATAACTAGAAACTGCAAAAAAAAATTGTATACATCCAAATCTTAAAAATGATGTAGCTAGGACTACCAGAAACCTTTTTGCGTGAAACAAAAGAGGTTCCTCACTGGAACAGATGCTCCTAAAATAACATAGCAGTCCTCTCAGCCTGAAATCAGTCAGAAACAGCAGATCTAGGAAACGATAGTCGGATGTAGTTCTACCGGCTTCAGATTTGGATCACTAACGGGCGCGGCCCTCAAATAGCTCTAATACCATGTAGGAATTTACAGGGTAACTTCCTTAGACAGAACACCAAAGGACACCGCTCACAAGCAGATCACAGATCAATACACCAGTATTTTTGACGTGGTTAAAACCCTCAAAGAGGGAAACAGTCCACGGCCTAAGCCAACGCGGCCACTTCAGGAAATTTATTAATAAAAGAATGAAAAATTACATAAACTTCTCTCGTGAACAGTTAACCTAGAAATGACCCTCCATGCGCTTTAAATAGAAATCATGGACCAATCGGGTGTTAAGCCACGGATCAAGTGTCGATAATACCGAGGAGAGAATGAACCGTCGGATCACTACATAGCGTGACCGTCGGATTGTAAGTTACAAAAGTACATAGTAAAGAAACACACTTTACCTAACTCTATACTAGACCAAGTTATACTTAACTATTTCCTATCTGTCGGAATATCCTAACACCTCTCTGTAATCATCTATATATGGATCCCTCATCACAGAGATCCAGAGGCTGAAATTTTGTATCTTATAAAGAAGTATTGTTGGTATTCTGGTGTACATTCACAGTGTTGGGTGATCTAGCTTTGCCTGAGGTGAAGAAGGGCTTCTTAGCTGGAGGATGATGCTGGGTTAGAGCACATGGTTGTAATCTTCTTACTACTTTTCATCTGAATAAAGTTATTCTTGTTTCCTTCCATATTCTTGTGTACTTGTTTACATATGCATGTATATGGTTAATACACATCTAATCCTGTATTATTTATGAATTTAGATCCTTGTTTCTTGCATAGTAGTATGTTGTTGTGATCCCACAGGTTTTTTTGAAGCTGGGCAGGCAAAGAAGAAGTGGCGAAGCTCTATCAAGAAGGAGAGGAAATCAAGCGCAAGACTCAGGTTGGTCTTCTTGTTCCTCCTCTCGTCTATTTTCATAAAAGGAAACAACAGTGGACTTGGATTGTTTGTTTCTAAGATAGCCACCCATCTTAGTGGGAATAACAGCGTCCAAGTGGACACTATTCCCGGATACCAAAATGGCGACTCCACTGGGGAGCAACTAAATTACTTGTTAGCCTATCTATCCTTGTTTCTTTTATAAACTTACAGACGGAGCCTGAAGTCAAGTCAGCTAGCCTTTGAACTGCATTTTTCATACAAATGCAAAGTAGATCAATGTTGCTTCAATCTATCTCCGTGTTTTGTTTATAAATTAAACAATAGATATGCAAGCAATCTAATTGCCCTAAGTGGTGGCTCTAGTAACCTCTTAGATCACCCCTATGTTTTACATACACTGATCTTTACTTATTCGGCCTAAACACTTGAACTAGATTGCAAACTGTGAGTGAAATCTCGTTCAAAGTCTCGCACTGCTACCATCGCACCCTGCCTTCAAGGCAGTGTGTATGCATCGCACTTCCCGAGTGCAGTAGGTGCGTTGCATACTGAGTTCACTATGTAACAGGTGCGATGGTCAGGGAGGATTAACTCTACCCTCCGACTGAGAATTTTTCTCACTGTTTTCAGTTTTATTCAAAAGTTTTGCTGTCTGTAGTCAATGTACTTCTGTGAAAACCCCCTTCTCTTGCATTATTCTGCCTCCTTAGTGCAAAGAACTATAAATGTTTTTATGTATTGTGCGTCGTTTTTAGTTCCCTTTTGCAAAAAGTAGCATAGTCGAACTGTCGTCTCTAGATCTGAAAGTGTCGTAGCTGTCGTTTTCAGTTTTAGAAAGCAATCCCATTG
Source organism: Pinus taeda (assembly GCA_000404065.3). Classification (NCBI taxonomy): domain Eukaryota; kingdom Viridiplantae; phylum Streptophyta; class Pinopsida; order Pinales; family Pinaceae; genus Pinus; species Pinus taeda. The sequence goes on from APFE031160738.1 coordinate 45,845, forward strand.
TTCTGGATAGTCGATTATATAGTTGTTGTTGCATAGGATTTGAATTATTAGTTTTAAAGTGTCGAAAAGCAATTTCCATTTAAAAATCGCAAAGTGTCTCTCTTGTTTTCACTTCGTTTTGAAAAAGAATTTTGTTGAGTACTGTCGCTTTAAAAGTAATTCAGTTTTGCACATAGCTTTCTTAACGTCATTCACACATTAAGAGAACTGAAAACAAATAAATGCATGTGCATTTGCATTTTGATTGCTTGGCTTGATTTAGGACTATGCATTTAGCGTGTGCTCTATGAAGAAAAGATTCTTGACTTTCTTCCCTTTAGTAGCTAAGATTTTCATGGCTGAAAGAAGATAAAACGTTTCGTTTATCATCTTAGACTGCATTTTTAGGAATTATATATACATCACGTGGTGAACCTGAAAGGAAAACTATTAAGCAAGATCAACTTAAAATAAATTCAATAAATCTAACAATACTTTGGAACTTAACACACAACATCTAGAGGTCTAGGCTAGAGACGTATTCCGGCGTCGTAAAACCTGGTAATTGTTGCTTTCAGTGTTGGTTGGGTGATTCCTCCACTCTGAGACGGCAAGTGCCAATACGGACTTGTGCTCCTACGTACTGTTGAGTATATATTGGGAGACCACAATAGGGTGCACCCTTTATCCTTAGGAAGCCGTGTCTGCCACCCTATCGATCGCAATGCACCGAACACAGCGTTCGGGAAGATTGACTCCCGTACCGCAAAAAGTATTCTACAGTTTTGCAATTGGTTTGGTAATGCTCTCTGCCTAGATCTCCAGATAAGTCCATTTTTCTCCTTTTCAGACTCCTTAAAGGAAAAGGTCCTTTGATCACTTATCACTTCAGGCTCAATAAAAATCGAAGGCGACTAGAGTCATCTTTTGTTTTTTCTCGACTCTTTAAAATTGAAAAAACAAGTTGGTCCAAGCGTCTAAAAATTTATTTTAAATTGAAATAACGTCACAAATTCCCTTGTTGATCTTCAGGTTGAGAAAATGGAGTCTGCCAACCAAGAATTTCCCCTTAGAGGAAATCCTAGTTCCTTCTCCTCTTGGGGAGATGTTGGTCCACCCCATATGGCCACTTTGTCACTTCCAGGATTGAAAATAGGTTTGCCTATCTGGCTCTTCTCTACCTCTGTCGTTCAAAATCCCATAATTCTTGAACAGTCTAATCAGCAACTAGATGACACTAGAGTTGCCTCCCAACCTTCTACTTCATCTGATTCTCCATCTCCTCTTTCCTCTTCGCTTGACAAAGCCGATAAAGCTAAAAATCAAGTAACTGAGAAGAAGAAGAAGCAGAAAGAGAAAAAGGAAAAGAAGAAAAAGGAACCAAAATCGAAAGGGAGCAACCAAGCGTTGTCTAGCGAAAATTCTCACACCGCTCAGTCAAAACCTAAATCTCCTTGTGTCATTTGCAATGGAGACCACTATCACCGAGATTGTCCCTGCATCCCTCGAATCTTAAGGGACTGGTCTCCTCATTTACACAATCCGATAGCAGCAACCTCTGGCGATCATGTTGAATGCTCACCATCAACCAATGAAAGTGAAGCATATGGACAAAGAAGGAATCCTAAACTTCCTTGTAAGTTGTGTGAAGGCAGTCACGCCGTCCACCGTTGTCCCTTCCTTGACGAAGATAAAAGAGTTTTGGATGATCGTCTAGTTTCACCGCTTCGACTTCCTCTTGGATATAAAAAACTCTTGCCAAGTCCTCCACCGGTTGAAAATCCGGCTGGCCCGTCATTGTGGTCGGCCAAAGCATCTATCATTGAAAATGAACCCTCTTAATCCATACCAGACGAAAGTCAAAGGGTCGATACGGCAGTTGACCCGATCTTGCCTTCAGAGTGTTCATCTTCGAATGATACCGTCACTGAAGAGAAAGAGAACGACACCGTTCAAATTCTTTTCATCAACACACTCTCATGAGCTTGGGGGCAGTCCTCCCATTCCTTTATCGCAGGAAGGAAGTTCATCAGAGTCATATCCGGCCGTCTATTCGGTCCCACCACCAAGCAACCTAGTCGTTTCCTTCGATTGGAATCTACTAGGCAGACCCCGCTTACCAGCCAGTGTACCATTCAGAATCATTGTACAAGTTTACAAAATGGCCATGGTTGGTACCATCATTGATGAAAGGGCTTTTGTGAGTATCATTTCCTCAACTGTTTGGAAAGCGCTTGGTTTTCCATCGCTTTTGCCTGAGATGAGAAATCTGACAGGCTTCGACAAGGGAACCAGTCGACCTTTAGGGATCCTTCCAAATGTGCCCATTACTTTGAGAAGGAAAATTGTTCACATGAACGTTATGGTAGTTCAAGGACCTTTAGATTATAATCTACTCCTTTGACGTGACTATATTTATTGCATGGGAGCCATAGTCTCCTCACTCTTTAGAGTAATGTGTTTTTCGCACGAAAGAGGAATGGTCAAACTCGTGGACCAAATGTCATTCCCCGGTTCACACATCGCAAATAGTCAAATGCAATCCCTAAATGGTCTTTTCACGCAAGAAATGTCTCATCGGTCTCCAGTTCGTCCACCTAATGAGCGCGAGTGATTCAGGGGGATGTGACTGAAACCCAGGGGGCATGCACCCTGGTCTGTTTCGGCAGGAAAACCTTGGGTATAGAGTAGGTTTCTGCGGAGGATATATGACCAGTCTGACGAACCCGTCCTTATAGGAAAATGTGATCACGCTGGAATAAGATACTTTTGTTAAATTTATGTAAGTGGAATGCGTCTGCACCACTCACCTTTGTCTGTTTCGATAGACATCGTCAAGGGAGCATTTTATCTGCTACGCAGATAGAACTTTCTTGGTAACCTGGAAATTTTTCGCTATACCTGGGGGCATGCAAACCTTTTGTAAGCAAGCGAGAAATGACCAACTAATGTTAGCTCTATGATTCCGTTGACTTCAACCACCTAGGTTGGGTGAGTGGCCGAAACCATTCATCTTTGTAGGGGCCACCTGGGCACCGGCGAAGTAAAGGAAAAATTTTCCTACCTAGCCTTGGTGGTGATTTTAGTAGTTAAGTAGAGAGGCGTAGTTGGTCGTTCCTAGCGTGCATGCAAGAGGCTCCGGGGCAAATCTTCAAAAGGTGCAAGCCCCATAAAAAATGGCATCTTGAATGAGACATTCTTATCATACGACTGGCGAACAATGTTGTCGCAGAGTTCAAGCTTGTTAAAAAATAAACCCTCCACGAGCAGTTTTAGCGCATAGTTCAAGCTCGTTAAAAAATAAACATAAGTCATGAGCAAATGTTTCCCCAGTGTTTAAGCTCGTTAAAAAATGAACCGGTAAATAACCATTGTGAATGCCTTATCGCCAGCTTTTGAGCCTTGGTCGTGTTCTCGCCATCACCTCCACTCTGTTTTAGCCGATCATTCACCCCCATATGATTTTTCACCCCTTCGAGGAACACCTGCGAAGAGTGATTCTGTTAGCCATCCTTGTGACACTGCCATGATTGGAAAATTCCAAATCTTACTTGGAATCCGCTGCTACCCGAAACCATCACTCGTTCCTCGAAAACGATTTCTTTAAGCTCTTTTCACCTGACTCGTAAAATATGAAAAGATTGTCGAGCGATTGGCCTCTCCGGCTTGTTAAAGGCATCGGAAGTGCTATCCCTCCTCTAGATTATAATCTTTTTGGACCTAAGGGATTATTACACAAAAATATCGAGCGCTTGTCTTGTTCGGCTCGTTAAAACAATCGAAAATTCATCCCTTTTGTATTATTTTACACTTTTTTGGACTTAAGGGATTATACAACGAAAAAGAATCTCTGGAGTCTCCTTTCCATTTCTTTCAGACTCTAAAATTGAAAGACACTGAGTTATATTTGTCGTTAAACTCGTTAAAACCGAATAGCGACAAACTCATCCAAATGGACGAGAACGAGTTTCACTGTCGCTAGACTCGCTAAAATATAGCGACAAGTTCGCCCGAAGGGCAGATTATAGAACAAACATATGTTATCCTCCTCAAGCTTGATAAAAATAAAGAGGTATTGTTCAGCAATGACTGGGGAAAATTGGGAAGAAAACTTGAAGAAACTTTATTGGTAGCAAGTCGCTCTTGAACATAACACTTTCCTTCCGCATCCATGCCGGGTTGGGTTGTTCCATTCACTGGTCGTCATCATTGGTCCGTCACACCATCCATCTTTGGGGTTAAGGCTACCAATCCATCATCAGTGTTGCCGATATGTTCAAGAGAAGTCATTCAGACAATTCACCTGTGTCTCACCCACTGCAATACATTCATACTTCATTCCTTCATGACCGACACCCTGAACCCTGTATTGTCAGTTTGTTTTCACCTCCAAAATCATTTTCTTC
>APFE031160738.1:54756-100210 GCA_000404065.3 Pinus taeda
TACATGATAAAATGTCTATATCATTTTTCCGTCCTACATATACTCTATTTATCATTCAAAAATACAATTTCAACAATGAAAAATAACACATTGTATTTGTCACTCTAAAAAAGTTTGCCCCTGAAGAAATTAAATATTTGATCCCTCTCAAATCATGTTAAACCCAGACTTCAAATGGATTTATGTTGATACTATTTCTTTATAGTTACTAATATTAGAATAGATTTATCTACGGTTTTAGGCTCCAAATTTATGAGCATTCATGATTTTTCCCGGGCTATTCATCTCCCATAAAGTGTATTTAAAAGCTAAAAATATCAATGTTAGTTAGCTTCCATGACCACTAGGAACAAAGCTGAAAATATCAATGTTAATTAGCCTCCATGACTACTAGAAACAGAGGGTATCTCTAGACACCACCATCTCTCCATCTCTTATATTGAATAAGAGAGTTTCATTTTTATTTATCATATTTATAATAATTATTAATATTTAATAAGATGACTTCATATGATAATCATTAATCTAAAATAAGATAGTTTCATAATCTAATGATAATTTCATATTTATTGGATTTTTTTATAAGAGAAATTAACAAAAAAAATGAAAATGATGTAATATTAAAAAATTAATAATTAATTAAAAAATAATGTAATTAAAAAAGAGGTTCATAAAATCATATGGGAAAATAATATACAAAATAAAAAAATTATAGGGAAAAAATAAATTTAAAAAAATGAAAATGACGTAATACTTAAAAAAAAAAAGTTAATTAAAAAATAATATAATTAGAAAAAGAGGTTCATAAAATTATTAGGGAAAAAAAATAACAAAATGAAAAAATTACAGAGGAAAAAATAAATTAGAAAAAATAGAGAAAGGACAGCTGAAATGAGAGATAGGAAAAAATTAATTAATTAAAAGGAGGAATAAATTATGAAAACAGTCCAGACCTTAAAAAAATATTTAAAGACAATTTAATAATCAGATAATCATGGATCATTTGTGATTCTCACGGAGCATAATAGCCACCTATTTCTACTAGTTTTTAACAATTAAAAAAATATTTAAAGACAATTTAATAATCAAATAATCATTGATCATTTGTGATTCTCACGGAGCATAATAGCCACCTATTTCTACTAGTTTTCAACAATTCTTCGTGTAAACCCAATTCCTAGCTGAACTACGGTTCAGTTATACATTTAATTGCTGGATAACGCCAAAACATCATATTTAAAAACATGTCAATATCATAAGGTGATTAAATTTGCAAAATGTAATAAAAAATTTAATAGCAAGTGCTTTAGATTTAACAAATGTCCAAACGTATTGAAAAGAAAATAGGCAGGTGCTGTGGCTGGATTTTAAATTATTTCTAGGAGAAGCATCTATCAACAGATATTTTATTTTTCAGTTAGTGATATTTGGGGTTACCTGCACTAAATGGCTTCCAAATTAACGATGAAGAACAAGTAACAAGGAAAAAAAATTATGGGTCTTACTATAGTTGCTGCACAAATGGGGCTGAATCCTGAAGGGAATACTCAGCAATAACAACAGTATGCACTGACAATGCATGCAAAATATAAACCCCATTTAAACGAGAAGGCAGTTGTGGAGTCTAAATCCATACCCACCTAGAGCATAGCGTTCAAATTTTATACCGAGTCCTTGACAAGAATCAAATTGTAAATTGGAAGAGCCTAGAGGCAGAGCAAGAATTCTTCGAGGGGGCTAACGTCAAGAGAATGCTTTTGCAGAATAGACCTTTGTTTAATCTCAGTAAACTTTGATGTACATGGTAGCGGGTATATATCTTGGTTCATCTTGAAACTCTAACTTATTCCCATGGATGTTACAAAGAACTCAATCACGGTGACAGACCCAAGGGAATAGGAATCGAGTAGCAGTTGGACAAAGAAGATATGATGGAGTAAATATTCATGAAGTGTAGATCAATTAGTTTGTATGGGATTTAGTATCTATCGGGGCACAAGTTCAAACCAATGTTGCATTATCGGAATGGCGGTCGGAAAAAATCGTAATTATCGGTAAATAATCGAGAAAAAATCGTTTGGTACAAAAATACTCATTTTTTAATTTTTTTTTTCAATTTTTTTAATATCTAAACCATCTACAACATAAAGTAAATACATTGACACATAAATATGATAAAAGAACTAATATATAAGATGTTTAATATCATTTCTAGTGCTAAAATCACACATAACATTGAATCATGTCCTGAATAGTAAGTCGTTGACTCTTGAGTCCCAACTTAGCCTCAAAATATCAACAAAAAATATAATAATGTATTTCATCATATCATAACGTCATATACAATAAAATGAAGAAAATAACTAAGTCTAATCCTATTAATTTCCTCTGCCCTCTTGCGAGAAAATGCCACAGTTTTCCCTTTCCCTCTAGATGTAGATGCTGGTGCTGGTGGAGTTGGCAGTGGAGTCTGTTGTGCTCTAGAAACTAAAGAACTATAAGTAGGAGCTATAGGATGTAGACCACGTCCTCTACTGGTGGCAGGGGTAGCCCGGGCATATGGTGTCACCTGGTAACATTACAATCTCCCAATCCTAAAATCTTGAAAAACTGATAAGTCGGCTGGATTTTGAATGAAATCTAAAATTCTACTTTTCCATATGAAATCCAATGAGGCCGGAACCACTCTCAAACATCCTAGAGTCATTTCATGGTAATGTTAAAAATTTAAGTAATTTTCATCATTTTACTTAAAGAATTCAACATTACCATGAATAGCATATCAGTACTAGGGACTAGACTTGATCATTAAGCTGCCCCACTCAAAAATTATTTGTTTCTTTAAAAAAAAAAATTGCATTTCGAACATTTAGCATCCCTTATAAAACTGCGATGCCCCGACCCTCAGCAATAAGTTGGGAAAAAATCACGATTTTTTCGAAAAAAACACGAATAATACTCGCGATAATATCGGCTTATGGAAAAAATCACGATAAAGCGATAATATCATGATTTTAACAACACCGGTTCAAATCTCATGGGAATGGGTTGAGGGTGGGAGCCAACTATCGAGATAAAAACTATCTCATGTGGCATTCAAGGTCTACCAAGACTTGCACAATCCTGGCATCCTACGATTGGCTAGATTGTTCTCATCCAACATTGGGGCTAGCCAAAAAAAAAAATCTCAATCTTACTGACAGCATCCTACAATTAGATAGATCATTCTTCCATCCAACATTGGGGTTGGCCTAGCCTAGCTTTAGCCTAGCTGAGAAAAAACACAATCTTAGTGACAACATCCTACAATTGGATAGATCATTCTTTCATCCAACATTGGGGTTGGCCTGGCCTAGGTTTAAATCATTCTTCCATCCAACATTGGGGTTGGCCTGGCCTAGGTTTAGCCTAGTTGAGAAAAAACTCAATCTTAGTGACAACATCCTACAATTGGATAGATCATTCTTCCATGTAACAATGCAGTTGGCCGGACCTAGGTTTGGCCTCGCTGACAAAAAATTCGAAAAATTTAAAAATGTTGGAATTTTAATCCCAACACCATCTATGCCTGTTCATGTGACAGCGAATTGAGTGTTAGTAGGCAGCGTAATTAAAAGTTGGCAGGAGTCAGCTGAAGCTTGAGTTTATCCCATGTGGCATTCAAGGTCTACCAAGACTTGCACAATCTTGGCATCCTATGATTGGCCAGATTGTTCTCATTCAACATTGGGGCTAGCCAAAAAAAAAAAAACTCAATCTTAGTGACAGCATCCTACAATTGGATAGATCATTCTTCCATCCAACAGTGGGGTTGGCCTGGCCTAGGTTTAGCCTAGCTAAGAAAAAACACAATCTTAGTGACAGCATCCTACAATTGGATAGATCATTCTTCCATCCAACATTGGGGTTCCCCTGGCCTAGGTTTAGATCATTCTTCCATCCAACATTGGGGTTGGTCTGGCCTAGAACTCAATCTTAGTGACAACATCCTACAATTGGATGGATCATTCTTTCATTCAACATTGGGGTTGGTTTACCTTACCTGACAAAAAATTCGAAAAATTTAAAAATGTTGGAATATTAATCCCAATGCCGTCTATGCCTGTTCATGTGACGGCGAATTGAGTGTTAGTAGGCAGCGTAATTAAGAGCCGGCAAGAGTCAGCTGAAACTTGATTTAAGTAGACAATAAATTACAATCAGTGAATCGCTGTAGAATCTATGTCTGTTTACATGTATAGAAAATGATTGTGTTGAATGAAATGGCAAGCTCTTTTGGAGAGTCTCCAAGCTCTCCTCAGTGAGTTTAAACAAAAAAATCCATATATACACAAAAATCTTGCAAGTTCAGGAAACAAATTTTTGCAATCATTCAATTTGAACTATTATGTTAGATTTATAGAAGATGAAAGATTAATTATAAATGCCATTGAAATGGTGTACCGGTGTGCACTGTGAGCCCATAATATAAGTGCAGCCAAGAGAAATATAGGCATGGGGAAGGAATCCAGCAATAATCAATATCCAGTTCATTAGTGTAATGAAACTATGTTGTTAACTAACTTACAGGAATGAATACAGTTGAAAGCTCACTGGTAACATAGAAGAGCATCCGACCATAGACAAAGAATCAAACCTCAAAGGCCCAAAACTAAAATAGCCTACACAGCAATAAAACTGAAATTAACAGGATAGGATTGAAATTTGTCTCTACAAAATTCTATGTAGGAAGAGTATTAAGTCACAACTATAAACAGTAGAGCTTTTAAAAAATACCCTTTCACCCTTTTAAATCCTTTTTGGAAATTCAAGTCGCTTTTTGTCCGGATAGAAATAGCTATCCACACCCATATATGCTTTAAAAAGATCTAGTGCATGAAGCTCAACGTCATCGTACCATTTTATAAATTTTCTTCAAATTATTAATATGCTTAAATAATTTATATCTCAGAAATTTCTTTGACTGTCTTCATACAATATAGCCTCTATGATTGCAAGGCTATCAACAATTTTTTCTCTGTATGTAGCTACTAGCAATATTTGGTCAACTATATAGGGATCCAAGCAAAAAACAGAGAAAATGACTATAAGATTTAGTTACTCACTTATAAAGATTGGTCAGTTAATCAATTATTAGAGTAGGTTCAGCCTTCCCATTCAATCATCTGCAACATTTGCAAACATCTGCACTGTCTACTCATAATTGTGGCCCAAATTTTCTTGAGGCTTGGTAGAGATCCGTTTAAGAAATTCGTAAGTTGTACTCATGGTGGTGGCTGACATTGACATAGCAGCCCATCTGGGTCCTAAGCCTCTGTAACAAGCACCCCATCCACCTTCCTTCACCAGATTTCTGACAGTCTGTGTAATAGTGGGTTTTATATTTTCTGCTCCTTCAAGGACTTGCAACCTCGTTTTGATAGTATCAAGCGGAGTTGTCACAAGAGCAACAACACCCCCTGCCATTGCAGCACTAAATCCTTGAACTGTAACCACCATTTTCGTGCCAGGGGTAGTGAATTCTCTGTTATGCTCCTCCCTTTTTCTGCGATAGCCAAGGCTACCCCATACCATTCTCTGTATAATGCAGTATGAAGTCCACCAGAGTGCATTTGAAGGGGCATAGGTGAGAATTGATATCCCAGATCCTCTATACAAACCTCTGAACCCCTCTGTCTTAACTATGCTCGTAAAGGCATCTATGCCACCTCTATAGTTAGTTGAAATCTGAGACAAGCCCTGGGTACACTGTACCATTAGCTTCTGGCTAATCACATCTACAGGAGTCCAAACCAACTGTGCTGCCACAGCAGCACTCAGCCCAGCAGCAGCATTAGTAACTGCTGCAGCTGAAGGATCAGAAAAACCCAATTGAATCGTAGTAGTTCCTACAACGCTCTTGGTGATTTCTAGGGCACCCGTATAAAGGGCTCTAGCAGGTATACTGCCCATCAATGAGGCACCAAAACCACGGTAAAGACCACAAAAACCCTCCTGCCGAAGTATATTCGCTCCCACAGTCCAGCAAGAAACTTGCGTTTGGGAAACCTGCTGTCTAGTTTTAAGAACTAAAATAGGATATAAGGTTGCAGACACCCCTGAGAAAAGCGCCGCTCCCAGAAAGAAAAACTTGGACTTGTCTAGCATGTGCCAATCAATATCTTCAGGCAGGTGAACATCCGGCCCAGATTCCTGAGAATTTCTCAAACCCATGACTGCCTCGCTGAATCACTTACCCAAACTGTAAGAGCTCTGTCCTATATGAACTTTGGACTCTGTAAAAAGTAATGTACATTCCAGATATGACCGGAGACTACAGTGGTTATTCTCAAAGCTGTACAAAACTCTGAAATAATTTCTATATAAATGATCATAACCGTCCCAAAAAATTCACAGAATTTAAGGACTGGCCTACTGAACATTTATCAAACAGTACACCATACCAAACTTTTCCCCTCCAACTTTCAGAAAGATGATGGATGATGGATGTTGAACTCCATACTGCATTATACAGTTATTTCATTCCTTGCATGAAAATGAAACTCCCGTAGGTACCCACACGAGCGGATGACATATTTCTCGATGCCTAATTCCGCTCTCAGGCACCAAAATCTGTGGGACGTCAATCAAAACAAACGGCCTTTTTACCCGAGGGCCGAAACCTGTATTCAAAGCCTGAAATGCAAATCTAAATGTTATTTAATTGTGTACGCTCGGTTGATGCTGACATCATTTTTGTCCTTTTTGTGTGTTAAAAGTCCATACCATATTTTGACCTTTACCCAATGGGCCAAATCAAATGTTCCCCGTACACAACAAACGAACCTTGTCAGTCGCACAGGTCCACCAATCTCAATGTAGATTTCTGTGTTTCCGGTAATGGAGTATCTTTTTGATTTTTTCGTGAGTTTTTGATGTTGGAATTTTGTGGTGAAATTTTAATTTGTGTTATTTAAACTAATTTTTTATTGTTTGTGGTGAAATTTTAATTTGTGTTATTTAAATTAATTTTTTATTATTATAAATTTTAGTACTCTCAAAAAACTATAAAACTAAAGATACTTCTATTCTGTAGAGATTATCCATCAAATTTATGATTTCAATAAATTTCTTGTCTAATTAAAATTATAAAAAACTTTAAAATAACACTAAAAACAACTTTAAAAAATAACACTAAAAACAACTCGCCCAATAATAAACATAAAATGAAAAAACTACAAAAATTCAACAGTATACATATATATAACTCATTTAAAGCCCATTTACGAACTACTTATTTTCAACCATAATTTTTGCTAAATCTTATTAATCTTATAAACCTATATATTAATTCACCAATTTCTCAAATTTCTAAAACAACAAATAAAATAAAGTAAAATATATTTATTTTATTATTTTCAAAATAAACCCTAAAAACAGTTTGGGATCGTGAATGACAAAATTTCTATGTGACTCGAATGTACAATCGGGATAATGGACAGGTGACACTTCCAAAAGCCGGTACGACGGTTGGCCTGAAAATGGGACAGCCCACGTGATGTGGAGTGTTTTTCCTGCCGTGTAGACAGTAAAATTTAACTATTTTATATTTTTATTTTTATTTTTGAAATTGAGAATATGATTTTTTATTGATTGTTATTTTTAATCATTTAAAATGTTTAATCTCCACATTTCACTAGTTTCAATCCTACTTCTTCACTCTTTTGAGCATCACCGAATGCAATGAGTGCTAAGTGAATTATTCAAAAATCATGAGAAATTAGTCAGTTACAACTACCTCTCATGGAAATGGTCATACGTGAATGACTTACTTAACGCAGTTGAATTCCAAAAATGATATCATTTAAAATGTATTTTTATTTTTAAATATATAAATGGCTTTAAACATTTAAATTTTTCCTAGTTTAGAGATTTACTCGTCTTTATTAGTTGCCCTATCGTTCTTTTGTTGTTATATGCACTCACTATTAGTTGCCACATCCTTGTTTTGTTGTTATTTTAGTGCAGTGTAAAATTGTTAAGATAGAATTTTTTCTTTTATTATATTAAAAAAAATTAAAATTTAGTTAGAATTTAATTTAATTTTAATTTAAAATTTAGTTAGAATTTTAAAAAGGTTAAAGGGTATAATTTAGACATTTTAAAAGTTTTTAAGAAGTTGAATTTATTATGTTAAATTTTATTTATTTTTAAATTTAAATTAAAAAATATTTATATTAAAAAGTTGTAATTAAGGTAAACAGATAATCTATTTATATTTCCATTGTATTACTCTAAAACATATCAAGACTTCTTTCTCACTAGTTCTTAAACATATTTTATTAAAAACTTTTAAATAATTGATATAAAACATTGTATAAGGAAAAAAAACTTCAAAGCTCTCTTTTGTCTTAAGGTAGAAACTAAAGAAAGTATACCTTAATGTATGGAGGATGAAAAACTATATGTCCATGGTAAAAAACTAACCACATAATTGTTGGGGTGCCATGTTCCAAAATTAGCCAATCGCAATGGGAGAGAGAGACTTGGAGAACTGCAAGGACAGAATTAACTTGGGTAATCTCATGGGATAATTCTGATTCCATCATTTGCAATGAGTTGATAATGATCAATGTGAACCGTACTATCGCATGGGTGCAACATGTGATGTGAGAGGAGCACTCAATGACAATAGTGGAGAGGAGAGTGATCATGAGACATGAGACTATTGAGATGAATTTAACCTATTTTCCACAATTTGTTGGGTGGAGGTGATGTGAGGGTTTGTGATGTGAGAGGAGCACTCAATAACAAGAGTGGAGAGGAAACTGATCATGAGATTATTGAGATGAAATTAACCTATTTTCCACAATTTGTTGGGTGTAGGTGATGCGAGGGTTTATGCTTTTTATTAGTGGCATGATATTTGGTTTAGGAGTGTGTAAAAATTGGATCATGTTCCACGTGATTTATTAATACATATATCTTTTTACTTATATTTAGTGCTAAATTAACTTATAAGTTTATTAACAAGTTGTTAATTTGTTTTACATCAAACTATTTAATTTAACAAATTTTATTTAACATGGGCTTTATTCTTTCCAAAATGACAACAAAAAGCCTTTCTGATATAACATTTTTTATTATATTTTAAATTATGATTCGACAGTCATCCATTACTATCAATGAAAAAGGATCGACAAAGTAGCTTATATTGTTTGTTATCATCCTTACACTACACTTACCTGATTTTTTTTATTTATACATTAAAAATAAAACTAATTTAAATAATAAAAAATCACAATAAAATATAATTACTACCATCAGAATTTTATAAGTTTAAATTCAGTAAGATTTATAATTTATTAAATATTTTTTATTATTTTTAAAATAAAATAAAATTCAATTAGAACTTAATATAACACAATATAATCAAAATTTATATAAAAATTTATTATTAAAATATATATTAATAATAAATTTTATAAGTTTAAATTTAGTAAGATTCATAATTTATAAAATATTTTTATTATTTTTAAATAAAATAAAATATAAATTAAAATGGGATATATCACAAATTTAATCAAAATTTATATAAATAATTATTATTAAATATATATTAAGTATTCAATTATATAATTAAAGTTTTCACAAATATATAATTATTTTTAAGTTGAATTGAATGGAATATAATATATTGATAATTTTATAAATAGATATGATTAATGGTTGAATTGAATTGACTTAGATATATTTATTAATAGGAATTATTAATTTATTAGTTTTAAAGTATGATTTAATATTGTTTATTTTTTAATTTAAGAAAATATATTAAGGATGCAAGATCTAGTGTTTAAGATCCAATGTTGTCTAGAAAATGTCAAAGTTTATTCTTTTATAGAGTAACAATAGGTTATTCTAAGTGAAATGTTTTGTTTTGTTTTGTTTTTTTTTAATAATGATGATTGAATTAATCTATATTGAAAGATAACAATCACTAATAAACATTTTCAATATTAATTTTACAGATAAATTATTAATTGGTATTTTTTTTTTTAAAATTGCAATCTATATCATCCTAGATCTTTTTTGTTTTGTTTTTTTTGTTTTTTTTAATAATGATGATTGAATTAATCTATATTGAAAGATAACAATCACTAATAAACATTTTCAATATTAATTTTACAGATAAATTATTAATTGGTATTTTTAAAAAAAAAAATTGCAATCTATATCATCCTAGATCTTTCTTAACTCTAGATCTAACGAGTATAACGAGTGCCAAGAGGGATCAAATCTCTTTTCACTCTAAAAGAAGTTTGCATCTCAAGAGATTTGATACCTCTTGGTGCTTGGTAGATCTGGAACTAAAATGGATTTTGGTTGGTCTAATTATTAATTAGAATTCATTAGAATTAAAAATATTAAATTTATGTTATTTTATTTTATTTTGACCAAGTCAAAGTGTTTAATATGATATTATGTGTTTAATAGGACATTACGACATCTCTACCATAATAGGTTAGAGCTACTAGTTGAAAATCTACAGATTCAATAGTATTAGAATACCAACACCATGAAGAGGTGCAAATAAAGGTCATTTGAGGAATGAGTTCCTGTTTTAATGGTTAATCATTTTGTTTTCGATTGGAATTTAATAACATTATTTCCCTTTTAAAAATGATGGGTTGATTTCACTATCTTGTGTTTTGTTTAAAAAAATACATTTTTACTAGCATTAATTTACTTGGATTCTTTCCACCATTAAATAGGCAATATTTCACATGGATACCATGGGAAAAACTATGGGTTCTCATCAACCTCAATTCCAAAAATTGTTAAGTAAACTTGACTCGGAACAAGTGAAAGTTGAGTGGGCCAACAATAGTTTTTGGGCCCATGATTTTTTGGTTGCAAATGGTTTTGTGCCCATGATTTTTTGGTTGCATATGGTTTTGTGCCCATGAATTCACGTAATGTGGCCTTTAAAATTTTGGGAGGAATTGCATTGTAATGGGACATGGAGGTGAGTGGTGAAGGCTCACTTGGCCGGGTTGGCCATGTTTTGGCCGAGGATCTAATGGAATTCTGCTACCTGGTTTTCCCAGAGTTGGGATTTTCTCAAGGTAAACATTAAGTATATTGTGTTTAATGCGTGTATGTTGTTGTGTTAATAATTTTCTCCTAGTTAATTTTAAGATTTGGTATTATAGCTAGATATTGGCTTTAGAGGGATGCCTTTGTTTCCAAGAGTTTATATGGCCCGATGAATGAAGCATCATGGAGGTTTAGGATTGTCAATTTATTTTATCTATGAAGAGAAGAAATAATTATAACAACAACACAAGAAGTGGTCCAAGAATTGGATTTGTCAGGAAACATGCTACATTCATTATTCGCACCATTATTCACATGTACGTGTAGGGAATGAAAGTTGGTGAGATCCAGGTGGTTTGATGCCCTATAGACTACCGATAAGCACCACAACACTAAAGGAATTGAAAAATAATGCTTGTTAGGCAATGTCAAGTGTTGGATTAAAATGACACTGAAATAAACCAGATCCAAAATGAATCAAATCCTTCATCCAAAACAAATATCTAACCATTGTGGTGGCTATGATAATGAATTCTCTGTATTTTTTATGTGGGTTGTGGCTTAGGTGATAACCCATGGAGGGGTTCTGACTGTGGAAGAGACTTATGGGACGTAGCTCACAGATGTTGTTGAGTTCTCAAGGCTCTTAGCAATAAATTCGTGATTTTGCTAGCAGGATTTGGAGTTGGTTCCAACAATAGTGTAGGCTACAATATTGGAGTTAGTGCATGAATTGGAGGTTACAAAGTTTGTCCATGGAGTGACACTGGGCACAGTGAGGTAGTATTGGTTTTGGTTTTAGTGTAAGAAACAACTCTGGTTATGGCGCTAGTGGTGTAGTTGGTGGTGTGAAACAACGATTTGGTAGTGGCTATGGTGTTGGACATGGTGGCAAGAGTGAAGGTAGATTTAACTTCAACTAAGGTAGAGGGCGTTGAAGTTGGTGTAGAGATTCGAGACGCCCAACCTGTCAGTGTGATTTTTGAATAATCAAACCTAAAGGTGCCAGTGGTGCCACAAGGAAGACATTCTATAAGGGTGGGGAATGATGGGAAGATAAGTTAGACAAAGGGTTAGTTTGTTTATCACATTTTTCCCCATTTGTACTTCCTCTCAACTAGAGACATTGAATGTATATATCGTGCCCACCAATGAATCGTAGAGTTACAAACATAATACAGTGGCCAAGGATGGGATGTGTGTTGGAATAAGGAATTACTGGGGGGTGAATTAGTAATTAACATTTTTAACAATATTTAATATGAATTTATATAATTTAAATTGAAAATACTCAAACATCACATGAGATATCATCATTCATAAATACTGAAACACACATATTTACGTGGAAACCCTTTCGACAGAAAAACCAAAAAATCTTGTTTTGTATTATGATGATAATCATGGCACCAAATTTGGTTACATCATATGTTTGTGAGCACCCACTCACAAGTGGCCCCAACACCCTTCAAATTAGCAAGCCACAACTTTTAGAGAGGCTCCAACCTCTCATAAATGCATGCCACTACCTACTTTCGCCAACTGCCCTATTTTTCATATAATTTTTAGAATAATAATGATGTCCTACCTCTATGACATACAAGCATAAATAACCTAGACTACTAGATCTTATAGTTCCTTCATCTCTTCCCTTCATACATACACCCAAATTCCCTTTTCTATGCTACTGCAATTATGTTGCACTCTCTTCTCTTCTCTTCAACTACTCAACATTGGCACCACACTTCAACAATAGCTTACCATTTCACCCTTATACAACATACTTAGCACACCAAAAAAAACTCTCTACTTCATCTATTTCACATAGTTCAAGAACATTAATTACATCATAGCACCCAATGGAGAAACAATGCATAGGAATTCATTATACAAGATGGATTTCCTTCACTATCACCTACAACTAGATGAGGAGGCCCATCCCGGAGAAATAAAAACCACCTATTTCATTAACTATAATCGACACATTCAATCATTCCCATGCCATCAACCTTAATTCCTTTGCGCGAATGATAGAATACCGAACCTTCTTGTTGCTTTGCATTTAATACTTGAGTCAGTTCTAGCATTTATAAGTCTTAGCAAAAAATTTCAACTCTAGTGCACCTCTATATATGGCATAACTACCGAATTTAATGCATGGGCTAAAATAATTGTTCATCTATTCTAGACCACTATCACTTACCCCTTAGCACTTCCTTTTAAGTACTACAAGCCTTTAGGCCCTTGTTCATGAAACACATGAAAACCACCACTAGACTACCTATTGGGCCCCTTTTTGCTATAACCTCAAGGGAATAGTTAGCATGCATTAACCTTTGCACTCTTGGTAATTTAACATGCACAAAACCAAGTCTTGGGCTCGTTGTTAGCCCTCGACCTTTCCTCCTCAAAAATAAAACTTGGTGCTGCGAGAAATATTGTCAGGGTAAATTCTTCAAGGTTACATGTCCACTAGGTTCTACCACACTTCCACTGCATTGTTCCTAATTGGTATACCTATATCCAACCTGTATGCCGTTGTATCTTAGCACCTAGTCACCTCAGGCTTCTAAATATGTGTTGTGCCAAAAATTCCCTAGGAGAAACCTCTAGGGTGATGTGACTCTATGGGACCTCCAAAGAAAAAGATGAGTCAATTAACATCCTATCACAATTACATGTCCTATCCATTGCGTTTGTAATGTCCTCCTCGTGCCCTATCACCCATTTTTTTTTAACTTGGGATACAATGAAAAAGTTTGGGGATTATCCTCTGAGATAATGTGTCCTTGTGGGACCTCTTTTCACAATTGCGTCAATGAGAAATCTACTAGGGTGATGTGTATCTACCTCCATACTGAGCTATCTACCACCTATGTTAATTTCCATGTGTCACACTCCAAGTGGTGCCATGTGTCATTCATTTTCAACCCACTTGATCACGTGAAAATGTCAAATCTGCATGTCATGTGTCGGCCTTTGATAGGTACACAACATGCTGACATCACGCTACCACTATGTCATGTCACCTAATTAGATCATGCCAAGTGTCCAACTACAATTGGATCATGCTATCAAAAGTATGGAGGAAAAGGGTCCCAGGCCTTGGTTTTCTATTAATTTCTTTATTATCTGTTTTTTGTCAAGACATAAATTTGTGTGGTGGCTATTCGACATATCCCTATCTTGCTAGGTTTATCTACCTGGGGATTTCTTATGAGTCTCCCTTTGAATCTTCCATGAAAATACCTCCGAGGTGATGTGTCTCTGGGCTCCTCTACCTGATAGTTTCAGTAATACATGTCGGTACGAGCCTCACCTATGATTGGTCCACCACTTTTTCATCATACCGACTCACTCTTCCATATCACCCTAGGCACATCTCCATAACTCTTTTTACCTATGGACCTTGAATAATTCCGAGGGAAAGTCTTTGGGGGTGACATGTCCTTCTGCTTTGTTTACTGCCAATAGTTTATGCAAACCCCCTACATGGTTTCATGGTAAATGGGGGAGGGGTACTACTTTTAATGAGGACCATTGATCACTTGATTTAAAGTTTGGGCAATCCACCCAATGTGGAGCCCACCCCCCCCCATTATTAACACTTGAGTGGACATGGGCTCTCACAATTTCTTTAATGAGTTGGTGAGGAATTGTGGTGCATGGTCTGTCCATGAACATGAACAAGGTTTAACTCCCACCTTCGAGGTTTTCTTTTTTAGACTTCAACATTAGAAATCTCTTTCTGAGCAATATCCAACTATGTTGCTTCTAGGAAAATATAAGATGATTTCCTTGAGAAGAAATTCTCTCAAAGCTCAAGTCACCTAACCACCATAGCTATAAGATTTATAGCTTCTTCAATTGACTTGCTACTATGATGGTTCTCTACTAAAGACTATAGTTATAGGAAGACTCCACCAATCTTGACACACCATTAATATTCCATCCTTACCCATTTTACATCAATGGCAACATCATGCTCAACAATGTGTATGCCTATGGATTCCTTGTAGAATCAATGGAAGAAAGGATTATTTTAATTAATCTGAGGATGGAATAAGATCCTAATTACATTCTTGTGATATATTTTATGGCCATGAAGAAGATAAAGAATGTGTACAAAGGTATTAGATAATGTGCATGAGGAAAATAAGTTGTGAATCCAAAAAATGGAATTAGGGTCTAGGTTGGAACATTCGATATGGTAGAGAAGGATTTGGTGGAGACTAAACAACAAGAAGACCATGAATATGCACTAGAGATAGAGTGAAGCATATGACTAGGAAATGTATGCCAAGGAAAATCATAATTTTTTATATAATTCTTCAATGAGATAATGGTTTAACTAGCGAGATGAATCCATGGAAGATAGATCTAGAGAGGAGAAAATTAGGCTTGGAGAGTGCGAAGGCAAGAGGTTATGCTAGGAAAGCAAAAAATAAAAATAAAAAAATTTATTCAAATGGAGTTTAAATTTTATTGCATGTAAATGGGCATATTATTGTAAGACCTAGTAATGTATGCATACCCATAGGGAATTTCTAGTAAAGTATGGTGTTAGACCTAGGTGATAGGGGGTATGTCAAGTTAACATATACCTAGGGTATTATGTTTGATGGGGATAAGCGCTAGAGTGAGAAGGGTTGACTCACTTGAATGATCTGGTTGGATTTGAAAAGGGAAACCCCATGTCAAGGTTTAAGGGGGGATTGTTAGGTAAACTTGACATGAGGGACAAGTCAAAGTTGACTGGGTCAAAAGTAGTGGTTTTGGGCTCATGGTTTTTTGGTTTCCCATGGTTTTGTGTCTGTGGAATTCATGTAATGGAGCCTTTAAAAAGCTAAGGGGAAATATATTGTAATGGGCCAAGGGATGTGGGCAGTGAAGGCTCACTTGGCTAGCTTGACCAAGGATTTAGCCAAGGAACTAATGGAATTTTGTTGCTAGGATTTTCTCAAGAGTTTAAATTTCCATCTTGTGTGACCTATGAACCTCATAGATCCATACTCAAAGTTTCTACTACCAACTACATACACCATTTTGAACACCAGTTTACACAACAATATCACAAGTAATAACAAATCAAAACTAACATTAGAGAAATTTTGAGGTATAAAATGGGACTTCTAAGGAATATTATAAAATAATAGTGGAAAAAATGAAATAATATTAGATTACCTCATCAACTATTGGAGGGAAGAAAGAAAAACTAGTTTTTGAACTTGTATTTTCAACTTATCTCCCTACAATTTTACTCAAATTTTGAGTGGAAGCACTCATTGGATGCATCTAAGGAGTACCCATGTTGCATATGTTTGATGGACCCTACTACATGAAAAATGTGAAATACATGAAAAATGTGATTGCAATAACATTTTTCATGTATTTCATTTTTTCATGTAAGAGGATCCATCGAAAGTATGCAACATGGGTATTCCTTGGATTTTTCGCTCGAAATTTGAGTAAAATCGTAGAGATAACTTGGAAATATGAGTCGAGAAAGTAGTTTTTTTAATTTTTTTTACCTTTTCACTCCAAAAATGGTGAATCAAATCCCGTGGTTCACACCATCATATTGAATCCTATTGGTTCTTATAAAGTTGATTTTTTTTGTACATTTTTGTTTTGAGGCTCATTTTTTTTACCAAAAAATTGATTCAATGGCTATCTATGCCTAGATCATATTCTTGAACGAACTCTACATGTATCTCTCCATCCACCAAGCCAAGTAAACCCTTGGCAATAAAGGTTTCCCTTCGAAGCTAAAATTTGGATCTAATACCAAATGTAATGTAACATGCCTTCCCTCATATCTACCCACTTTCATCGACTTACCTAGGGTAAACATGTGATGAGGGGATACTATGACAAGACTTGACTTGCTAGGTGACCTTAAGGAAGTGGAATCAGTGGAAACGCACAACATAGACCTTTTATATTTGCTACATGAATCCCAAAAGCCTTCCCAGTCATCCCCATGACTAGTCCCTGGGTCCCATTGAGTTTTTAGTGCATTGAACCCCTATACACTTCCTTGATATGGACAAGGGTGTGTCTAGGAGGCTCTAGAAGCTCCCACAACAAGGGAAAGGGAGCTTCCAGGGAATTTTTTCCCCAATGTTGTGGCTATGACTTTGGGATTTGTGCCACTTTTCAAGCCCAAACTCTAGGTCACTATCCATAAACCCCTGTAGCTTTCAGAATCAATAATTTACATGACACAATGACTTGCAAGCCAAAAATTGGCTCCAGGACTAAGCTTGACCATCCCCAACCAACACTGACATTTTGTTAAACACTTGACATCAATGCAATCTACAGGACATGAATACAAGATAAATAATAAATGATTGATAAATCATATGAGACTTGACAAGAAGGATAACCACCCTCTTCCCTTAACTGTTTTGACATCAATTAGGTATTTCATCCATTATCCTTTTAGTTACAAGTAAACACATGAAATAATGATGAAAATAACCAGTCATATAACAATGCTTATAACCAAAATTAAACCATGTAAATAACAATGAGATAACAACCATTAAGGCCACATAATAACAAGTGCAAAAGAAAGAGAACTTAGCTTGTGTTAAACATAGGCAAGAGCTAACCAGGTTCAGGACTTCCATGTACCACCTGACCATAGACATGGCTTAACCAAATCTTTCTTTCAGCTAGTCACCCTCATGCCATATTCCAGGCATGAATGTGGGATATCGTGGATAAACCAATCCAAAAAACAACCATGGGAATCAAAGGTTAAACCACCTCCACCCTCACCAAACTGTGATCTCACCAAAACCTAACACTAAGGTCACAAAAACAAATTGAGGTTGGAATGCCTCTAGACTCCATCATTATCCTTTAGGAATTTTCCATCTCCTTGTCTCTTAGGCAATCCACGCTAGATCACTAGGCCTTAAACCAAGAATCCATCCTCAGGATTTACTGTGTATACCTCCATAACCAGTCAAGGGATTCCTAGGCCTTTGGGAATTTTAATGAGACCACCTTTTCCTCAGATTCCGAAACCATCTAGAAATTCCAAAGCTCAAAACCGAGAAACAATCCCATCACACCATGGCTATTCGAAAAAAGGAAAGGCAAGGCTGAAAACCACCATCATGACCCGGCAAGACCATGCCATCGACAGCCAGAGAACCAAATACCAACATGCAAATCCATGCATGTCAAAACTAACTAGGAAATCATACATGCAATATGTTACCTGCAAGTATTCCTGATGAAGCTACTTGATCCTGCTCTTCCTGGCTTTCTCTTTTCTTTCCTTCCTTTTCTTGCTTTTCCCTTCCCTGCTCCAAAGATAGAACGATCCAAGAAACTCTAAGTTTCCAAGAGTGTGATAAAGAGATAATAATGAGAGAGCTCCAAAATTGAACTGACAAAGGGCTTTCACCAACCAAGCCTAAGCAAAACCTTAAGCAAAATCTTGCCAGCTGATCCTCATAAGTATTTTTTATCAACGAGGCCTCTATTTTCTTCATTTTCCATTATTTCCTTCAATTTCCTCCTCACATGCAACAAGTGACCTTTCACCTTCCTTTTCTCCTAATTTCCTTTATTTTCATAAATAAATGTGCCAAAAATGCCATTTTTCCTTTCCAAATCCATGCCATTTCCTTAGCCATAATAAACTGAATGAACACCCACTAGGATGTTTTTCCCACCATTCAGCTTGGAATACGTATCCCATTTTCTTATATTTTTTTACGTGGAATTTTAACCAGGGCTGTTATAGAACCCTCCCCCTTAAGGGAACACCATCACTGGTGTTCAATGGCACCTATAAACCAACAAATTGTTGAAAATGAAACACATTGCCCATGGAGATTTTTAACTTATCTCATTGCAGTATTTACAATGACCATTATTGAAACATGACAAACATACCATTTATTGGAGATTTATAACATAACTCATTACAATATTTACAATAACCACATATACACATATGCACATTTTCTAAACTAGTAAATAAAAGGATATAATGCCTGTATCAATCAACAAGGGAATCTAGATGCTTACACCTTCAACCTCAAAAGTAATTCCAGGATTCACTTCCTTCCCAAGAAGTCCAAAATCCACTACCAAAGTCAAAGCTACATCCAATGTCCAACACTACAATCCTATGACTGTTGTCCTCTTAGTGAACAATTACCAGCTCATTGTTTTAGGGTTCACTCCCAATTAGCATCTGATTCCATATGGAAATGCATAATGACCAAAACTAATCCATCCTCAACCTTCCCTTCTCTGCTACACAATCCCTCATGAAATACAATCACCCACTTCCCTGTAGTCACTCACCTTCAAAGTTCCCCAGCATCCCCTATCCCAAGTGATCCATCCCTTGGCAAGGCTTCCTCACATCAGAAGGTCAAGCAACCAAGGCATATAGTTGCCTCAAAACAATCATACTGGTCATAGTATGCTCATGGAAATCAATGGACACTATTGGGTACCAATGTCCCACAATGACCTTGCTCTTAGATGCTTTACCAACATACTATGATTTGTTCCATTTCCTTTTGCTATTGTTGCTAATGCTTGTCGTCAATTTTGACCACCCAACTAGGCATTTCATGTTTTCCTATACAAAGCACATAATTTCCATTAGATTCAAAATAAATTGAAATAACTTAAAATCATACCTCATTGGTGGCCCTTCAACAAGGTACACTTTCAATTCTATTTGTTCCTATCACAACAAGTCAAACTAGCATCTTTGACCAAATCATCATGTATAAAACATATCACATTAGGTTATCTTAAAACACAATCATCATATATGAAACTCATAAATCACATGTAACCATCATAAACCAGAATCATAGATCACATGTAATCATCATAGACCAGAATCATAAATCACATGCATAATAAAATTGAAATCAAATAATGATACTTATCCTTTAAACAATCCTTAGCTTCTACCTTCATCCTTATTCTGTACATACACTAGATCAATTTCCACACTCGACAAACGCCCAGTGCCTTCCCCTCAACCATGTGCACATACACATAGTGTGCATCACACACATACAACCGCACATGACATACAACACCATGTAATACATGCACCTATACCTAAGATACCACAAATACACCTACACCCAGTGTACAACAAAACACAATACATACTTCTCCATCCAATATACACCAAAACAAAATACATACACCTACACTCGGTGTACAATACAACACAAATATGTACATAGGGTACCACACAATGAATACATATGTCACAATACCACTACTACATAATGCACATACATAGAACCACATGCACGCAACACAACATGTACGACACGTGCACAATACCACATGTATACCAGTACCATATGTACAACATGTACATAGTACCACATGTACATAACACCACCTGCACAAAATGTGTACAACATCAAATATACACAATGCCACCTGCACAATGCGTACACAATGCCACATGTACACCTCACCACCTATACAATGTGTACACAATACCACATGTACACAGTACCACATGCATGACATGTACACGACATCACATGTACAGAACATTACATGCACGACATGTACACAACACCCCCTACACACAACACCACATGTACAACATGCACACATCACCACAT
Organism: Pinus taeda; assembly: GCA_000404065.3. NCBI lineage: Eukaryota > Viridiplantae > Streptophyta > Pinopsida > Pinales > Pinaceae > Pinus > Pinus taeda. The sequence goes on from APFE031160738.1 coordinate 75,477, forward strand.
GCACACAAGCACTGCATGCACAATCATTCACACAACACCATATGTACCACTTGTACAACATGCACACAACACCATATGTATATAGAATTGCATATACAACATGTGCATACCATCATATGTGTACAACATTGCATATCCAACATGCGCACGACACCATATGCACACAACGGTGCATATCCATCATGCACATAGTACGATATGTACACAACTTCATATATATAACATGTACGTAGCACCATCTATACCCAACATTGCATATGCAATATGCACACAACACCATAGGTACAATCACTAAATATAAAATATGCACAACATATACACAACAATAGCCCTTCACATCCAACACCACACTGCCTCTACCAAGCAACCTTGCTTCCAATGTCTCTCCACCATCCATACTTATCCTAGCATGTCGCGAATCACGTTGGTTTCATTCCGCTTAGATATTTGTTAGGCTACTCTTCCCACTTGATTCCTCATGAATCGGGAATATCTTCATGCCATTCACCCACATAAGAAATCGTTCCTCCTCAAGAAAGATTCTTGATGACCCTGTCACACAACGATATGCACACACACACACACACACAGAGATACATACATACATACATACATACATACATACATACATACACACACACACACACACACACACACACACACACACACATATATATATATATATATATATATATATAAACATCAACATAAAAAAATCATGATCCTGTGAGACAACGAAATACACACATACATATATACATGCATACATATAAACATTAGCATAAACATGATCACAACATAATTACCAAATATCATAAGGTCAAGGTTAAGAGAACTCCCTTTATCCATGCACAACATTGAGAATAATCGTTCCCAACATAGCCAAGGAATCAGATGCCTCACTTCCATTCACTTTACCTTTCCAGTTAGCTTTCTCATTATTGTCCTGCCACCATCCATTTACACTAATGGACCCAACCAACTTATCTAATTGCCATACTCCTACCTTTAGTTTCCCTTACACATGCACCAGCTTCATCCGAGTCTTTTATTACATGTTGGGTCCCATACATTTCTCCAAAAGTTCCATGAACTTTCTTCTTTCCCAACCAATTCCCAAGACCCTCAAAATATAAAAGGAAAGAACAATAAACAAACAAGAAGAAAATCATGAAAATCAATAACAATACGACACTGCAAATAAAGTGGTATGGTCATTCACTAGACATAACAAAACTACAAATCAAGTCCAAGAAAATGAAAAGGTATCGAAATCTCAAGAATCTCAATAGACACCATGACTCAATCCCCATGGGTTCCCAGTGCTTTCAAGGGAAAGCTCAACATGGGCCTTCTTCAAGATTCCATGGAAATTTCTTTGCCATGAAATTCTCTGTATCATACTACCATAACACATAACTGTCAGTGCATAAATACATGTAACAATATACCAATTATATTACCTTGTTGTGCCAATCATGATGCCTTGTAATTGAACAAACATGTCAGCTACATGTTCCAAAGATCAAGACAACATATCTACTAATTTGAAATCAACCTTTACCAAGACTAATAATCATGTCATAATCCATAGGCAACTCGTAGTCGTTAGACATAATGCTACAATTGTCACCTACTTACACTCAAGTACATATCAACTATTTCAACACATGTGTGAATAAGACCATCTTAAAACAAGGTCATTCCTTTGAACAATATTACATACACATAGTAATATTATAAAATTCACCAAACATTCAACCAAATTGCAAACATACCATTTTAAATAAATCAACTAGATGACATAATCAAATACTCAAACCTCAAATAAATGGCATAGCCAAACTCATACCTTAATGTCATAACCCTAACCATTTGCATAGACCAATCCAAATTAGTATGATATATATAACATCAATATCTTAATGCAATAAACCTAATCATTAACTAACATATAAGAACAACAAGTTAGCATATAACTTTCTCATAAACAACATATAACATAATTATCAAGTTAACTATCATAAAACAACAATAGGAATACGTACAACCACATGTTACTATTGTTCATGACTATCTGACACATGTGCATATGACTACACTAATCAACTAGAATGTATCATACATGTAACCATAATAATAATATAATGGCAAGCATATCAATAACCCTAATGCTTATAACAAACATTAGCCAACATACCTACATGCCCACCATACGAACCTGTATGATGATCTGCTCTTACCCTGAAGTCCATTGTTGTAACTTCTCTTTAATGATCTCCATCTCCTGCTCTATCTCAGCCAACACATTAGCATCATAACATACCAATATCATCATGATGACCTAATTGCATACAATGACCTTATGCACAACAATTGTCACCATGAAAATGCATGCGTTCTAGAAAATCTGTGTAGGTTAACCTGATAATGCAATATCAATCAAAGCAGAATACTATAACCTACTTCTACTATCAATTTGTAGAAGCTTAAAGCTTGAGTTGAACATTATAACCAGAAGAAGAAGAATCAATGGCACAATACACGTGAAGATACTTTGGGGAAAGCCTCAGCTAAAAACCCCACACTATTGCATTATCATACATGGTGGAAATACATAGGAATTATAAAAAACCTTAGCTGTCACAGCTGGCCAACTCTTAGTACAATCCTCACAGATGCTCACAAGAAATCTTGGTTTCTCTCTAGCCTTCCTCTCTACCCTCCAAGCTCCTATTTCCTTGCGATGTTCCTTGTGGATGATTAGCCTGTTACCAAGTGGAAAACCAACCTTCAAAACTGTGCAATCCTCAAGGATAAATCCTTGACTGCATGCATGAGTTTTCTCCATGAGAAAACACATGCAACTGATAGTGCAATGTCCTTGAACTTTTATCTGAACTAGGTCTTTCTCAGAATAGACATGCATGATTTTCTGATGAGGGAATCTTCAGTTAACTGGAATATCACTAGTTGAGTGCACTAATGCATCAACTGATTGTTAACTCACTATTAGTTCCTGAAAAAATTTGGAACTAATTTAACTGGACTTAACTCACTAAACTGAGTTAACTAAGTACAACTCAAATATAACTCAATCTTATCACCTTAATTTAAGGGATAACTCTTGCATGACTTCAAAAAGACTTCTAACTTGAATTTCTCCAACTAATTAATTTAAAATAAATAAATTAATTATTTCCAAGTAGCTGTTAAGACTAAATTCGATTTTAACTCACAATTTAATTCAAGGACAAATTAAATTGGAATATTCTTGTTGCCATATTTCAACACTCCCTCTGAACAAGAAAGGGATTATCTGCCACCCCGATCCTGTCTCTATGGAACTCAAATTTACATTTTGACAATGCCTTTGTCAAAATGCCAGCATTTTGCTCCTCTGTCAAAATATATTGCAGCCACATGATTCTCCTCACTACACAGTCTCTGAGATGATGATATCGGATGTCGATGTGCTTGGACCTATCATGAAATACTGGATTCTCAGAGAGTTTGATACAACTCTAATTATCACAATAGATCACAATTGGATCCATCCTCTGATCAAACAAACCAACTAGGATTTTCTGCATCCAGATGACCTCACATGCGACTTGACTTACAACCATGTATTTTGCCTCTGTCGAGTTGAGTGCAAACGATCTCTATTTCATATTGTACCAAGAAACTGCTACTAACCCAAGGTTGAAAATCCCTCCTAACATGCTCTTATGATCTGATGGACTCCCTACCCAATCAGCATTAGTGAAGCCCTGTAGCTTCACTCGCTCTATTCGTCTGTACCACAATCCATACTAAGATATGCCTCTGAGGTATCTCAATACATGATTGGCTACCTTCCAAAACATCTTGATAGGCTGAACCATCGCTTGACTCAGCTGGTTCACCGCATAACACAAATCTGGTCGCTTGTTCACTAAGTACATCAGTGAACCCACAAGTTGCCTATACACAGTAGCCTCTACCACTTCTCTTGAAGTAACAAAATCCTTCCTCCCGTTACCTACTAGAGGAGTCTGCATGGGCTTGCACTTCTCCATGTGGAATCTCCTAAGTATCTCGTTGGCATACTTGCCCTGAGACACAAACAACTCCCCATCCTTCTACCATGCTTCCATTGCAAGGAAGTAATGCATGATACACATGTCTTTCATCTCGAATTCTCTTGCAAGGTCCTCCTTGCAAGACATGATAAATTGATCATCACTAATCAATATGAGATCATCAACATAAAGTACGATGATCAAAAACTTACCTTTCACCACAATGTGGTACAAGTTCACATCCGCTTCACTTTTTGTGAAGCCCAACCTAATGAAGTAGTTATCTATCCTGGTGTACCAAGCATAAGGTGCTTGCTTCAACCCATACAAAGCTCTCTTGAGTCGGCACACATGCGTCTCACGATCAAAGGTCTCAAAACCTTTTGGTTGCTCTATGTACACCTCTTCCTCAATCTGGCCATTGAGGAATGTAGTCTTCACATCCATCTAATGGATCTTCCAACCCATATGTGTTGATAGTGCAAACATAGATCTGATAGATGAGTACCTTACAACAGGAGAAAAAGTCTCATCATAGTCAATCCCCTCGACCTGTGAAAAGCCACATGAAACAATTCTTGCCTTATGCTTCTCCACACTACCATCAACAGCTTGCTTTACCTTGTAAAGCCAATGGGAACTCATAACTAACTTGTTCTCCAGTCTTGGAGCCACGTCCCAAACACTGTTACAAACTATGGAGTCGTACTCCTCCACCATAGCATCAACCCAAATCGGTTGCTGCATTGCTTCCTTAAAGGAAGATGGTTTGGTCTCAACACCTTCCCCAGCAAGTGCCATGTATCCAATGTACTTCTTAGGTGACCTCCTCTGTCTATGTTAAGAAGATGGTGCTCCCACATTCTCTCTCGCATCCTCGGACAATCTATTAGCTTCTCTTGTGCGCTTCCGTCCATCTATGGAAGACTCTACTTGAGTGGATGTCTCCACTCCTGGAACCTCTACATGTGGTTGCTTTGCATCAGTATGAGGCTCCTCCTCCTTAGGAACCAACAGTTCCTCCACAGCCTATAGTTGGAGCTCCCTCTCAAGGGAAACTCGCATGGCCTTCTACTCATCAAACTTGAGATCTCTGTGAACCACTATCCTCTGACTGGTAGGTAAGTACACCCGATAGTTGTGAGGTGTATTGGTGTGCCCCATAAATATCCCCAACTCTGTTGTCGGCTCAAGCTTCTTCTGTGCATCCTTTGTCACATGGCAATATACCAATGAGCCAAAGATCCTAAAGTGACCCACATCTGGTCTCTTACTAGAGAAAGCTTCCTCTGGTGTCTTCATCCCAAGTATGTGATATGAGCTTCTATTCTACAAATAGATTGTTGTGTTGCATGCCTCAGCCCACAAGTGAAGTGGTAGGCCTTGGTCATGCAACATTGCCCATGCTACCCCTACAATAGTTCTGTTCTTCCTCTCGGCCACCCCATTCTGCTATGGGTTATGAGGTGCCGTCAACTCTCATTTAATTCCTTCTGCTGCACAAAAGTCCTTAAACTCTTGATAGAAATATTCTCCATCATTGTCACTTCTCAAGGCCTTGATCTTCTTCCCTAACTCTTTCTTGACTAAAGCTTTGAACTCACAAAAATTTGTGAAATTTTGGTCCTTTTTCTGCATGAAATAAATCTAGCGTTTACAAGAATAATCATCAATGAAAATCACATAATACCTTTGCTTTGTTGTGGATGCCATCAAGAATCGTCCACACAAATCAGTATGAACTTGCTCTATGATAGCCTCTGCTCGACTGTCTCGATCATGAAAGGAAGACTTGGTGTACTTTCCCAAGGTACAACCTTTGCATGTGTCAACTTGCTTAATTTTACCTTTGGGAAGTCTTGTAGATATCTGTTGCATTATCTTCAAATCCCCATGATGCAAATGGCCCAACCACCCATGCCACAACTCGCCAATGTCTTGGATTTGCACTAGTTCTGCTTTCATACTCAATGCTGCACAAACATCTACCTCTAGTTTATAGAGATTCTTCACCCGAATACCTATCCTCTTGGTCTAACCCATGGCTACATGTCTTAGGAATTCCTTTCCTTTACTAAAGACAACATCGTAGACTTTGTCCTACAACATCATGACCGATACCATGTTCTTCTTCAGTCTAGGCACATACATCACATCTGTCAAGGTGAGAAGAGCTCCATGCTACCTCTGAAAAGCAACCGTGCCCACTCCTGAAACACTAAACCTTTCGTCGTCACCCATCTCTATGCGCATCTTGAGGTCTTTCTCCGCCAAGGCATTGAATAAATTTTTATCACTGGTCATGTGGAATGAGGCTCCACTGTCAAGATACCAGACACAACCCATCATCGATGACACCATGCATGCGATGAGGGTAAAGTCCATTTCGAACTGAGCGGCTAATTCCTCACCTTCCGATCCTTTCGAGGATCCCTTCTTGGAATTCTTCGATGGGAAATTAGTCGCATAATGTCCCATATTGTGACAATTAAAGCATCTTACTTTAGACATGTCACTCTTCTTCCCTCGATGAGAAGAATTTGATTTGAAATGGGAAGTCTTCCCCTTCCCTTTCCTTGCCTTACTTACTAAGGCCAAATTTTCTTCATCATCATTCTTGGATGAAGAATCATTTCATGTGCTCCTCCTGATATCCTCCTGCATAAGATCTGACCAAAGTCGTTCCCAATCTGATAGTTTCTCCCTTCCATTCACAAAGTCCTGGTAGCTATTCTAACTCTTTGGAAAGCCAAGGAGAGCGAGGCTCACCATATCATCATCGACAGTAGTTATTCCCACACTGCCAAGCTCATCTCTGTAGGTGGTGAGCTTGTTCAGATATGTGGAAATAGTATTGCCCTTCTCCATCTTGATTCTTCGAAGCTTATCCTTGAGCACTAATTTCCTCTGGTTGCTACTATTCTGGTAGAGGTCCTTCAATGTCTTCCACATTGAAAATGGAGTATCCTTCCCATGGGGACTAGAGACAATATGGTTTCGAACTCCCTCAAGGATGATCCATCTTGCCTTTGCCACATATTTCTTCCACTTAGCCAACTCTTGTGCATTAGTTCAAGCTGGCTTCGGGATTTCTTGATCAATGAATTCCTTCAAGCCATTATCTTCTAATATAGTCTACATTCTATATTTCCATGCTATGTAATTGGAGCTACCTTCCAAGGCATACTCGAGTATTAAGCCATAGAATGCCATTGGCCATCCTTGAAGTATGATATGAATTCGATTTGCACCTGCAACCCGAACTTCAAACTTCGAATTCTCTTCTCAGTATATTGTTCACACCTCTGATACCATGTAGAAAATCTGTGTAGGTTAACTTGATAATGTAATATAAATCAAATCAGAATACTATAAAATACTTCTACTATCAATTTATAGAAGCTTAAAGATCGACCTGAACAATATAACCATAAGAAGAAGAATCAATGGCACAATACACATGAAAATACTTCGGGGAAAGCCTCAGCTAAAAAGCCCACACTATTGTATTATCATACATGGTGGAAATACATAGGAATTATAGAAAGCCTTATCTCTCACAGCTAGCCAGCTCTCGGTACAATCCTCACAGATTCTCACAGGCAATCTTGGCTTCTCTCCAGCCTTCCTCTTTGCCCTCCAAACTCCTATTTCCTTGCAGTGGTCTTTGTGGATGATTAGCCTGTTACCAAGTGGAAAACCAACCTTCAAAACTGCACAATCCTCAAGGCTAAATCCTTCACTGCATGCATGATTTTTCTCCATGAGAAAACACATGCAGCTGATAGTACATTGTCCTTGAACTTTTATCTCAACTAGGTCTTTCTTAGAATGGACATGCATGAGTTTCTGATGAGGGAATCTTCAGTTAACTGGAGTAGCACTAGTTGAGTGCACTAATGCATCAACTGACTCTTAACTCACTATTAGTTCCTCGAACAGTTTGGAACTAATTTAACTGGACTTAACTCAGTAAAGTGAGTTAACTAATTACAACTCAAATATAACTCAATCTTATCTCCTTAATTTAAGGGATAACTCTTGCATGACTTCAGAAATACTTCTAACTTGAATTTCTTGAACTAATTAATTTAAAATTAATTAATTAATTATTTCCAATAAGCTATTAAGACTAAATTCGATTTTATTTCATAATGTAATTCAATGACAAATTAAATTGGAATATTATTGTTGCCATATTTCAACATGCATAACAACATCTAGACATTGACATGCATAGCAAATCCATATACAACCACACACTCATGATGACACATCCCACAACAACACTATCAACTTTCGCATGGCGACATCACTACAACCATGATGAACGCCATGCAAATGCAACAAGCACATGGACTACAAGCATAAGGAACACATATGCAATTGACATGAATGCATGACCAACACACCGCCCATCTAGTCCGGGAGGCGAAACATTCTCTAATACTACTCTATGGTATCAAATATCACCCAAAAAGAATGAAAAGCAAAAACCACCCAAAGAGAATAGAACCCACTCTGATACCACCCCGTGGTATTAGATATGACCCAAAGAGAGAACAACTCGCTCTTATACCACCCTGTGGCATCAGATATGACCCAAAGGGAGTACAACCCAATCTAATACCACTATGTTGTATCATATATGAACCAAAGAGAGCACCAACAGCTCTGATACCACTCAGTGGTATTAGATATGACCCAAAGAGAATGCAACCCACTTTGATACCACTCTGTGGTATAATATATGACCCAAAGAGAGCACAACCCACTCTGATACCACCTTGTAACATGCCTCCCCTCATATCTACCCACTTTCACTAGCTTACCTGGGGTAAACATGAGATGAGGGGCTACTATGGCAAGGCTCGACCTTCTAGGTGACCTTAAGGAAGTCAAATCGATGGAAACCAAGAACAAAGACCTTCTATACCTATTAAAGGACTCCCAAAATCCTTCCTAGTCATCCCCATGACTAGTACTTGGGTCCCACTAAGTTTTTAGTGCATCAAATCCCTCAACACTCCCTTGATATGGACAAGGGTGCCACTAGGAGGCTCCAGAACCTCCCATAGCAAGGGAAAGGGAGCTTCTAAGAAATTTTTTTCCCAGTGTCGTGCCTACGACTATGAAATTTGTGCCACTTTTCAAGCCCAGAATCTAGGTCACTACCATAAATCCATGTAGCTTTTAGAATCCATAATTTACATAAAAATAAGACTTGGAAGCCAAAAGCTGGTTCCAAGACTAAGCCTGACCATCCCCAACGAGGATTGACATTCTGTCAAACCCTTGGAATCAATGTAATCTACAGGACACGAATACAAGACAGAGCATAAATGATTGATAACTCATATGAGACTTAACAAGAAGGATCACCACCCTCTTCCCTTAACTGTTTTGAAATCCGTTAGGTATTGCATCCATTATCCTTTCAGTTACAAGTAAATACATGAAATGACCATGACTATAACCAGTCATATAACCATGCTTATAACCAACATTAAAACATGTAAATAACAATGATATAAAATCCATTAAGGAAACATAATGCAAAGTACAAAAGAAAGAGAATTTATCCTTTATTAAACATAGGAAAGAGCCAACCAAGTCTGGGGCTTCCACCTACCACCCGACCATAGACATGGTTGAACCAAATATTTTTTTCAGCCAGCCACCCCCGTGCCATATTCCAAGAATGAATTTAGGATCTCATGGATAAACCAAACCAAAAAATAACAGAGGGAATCCTGAGGTTAAACCACCTACACCCTCACCAAATCGTGATCTCACCAAAATTGGCATCGAGATCACAAAACCAAATCGAGCTTGGAATGCCTTCAGACTCCATCACTATCCTTGAGGAACTTTCCGTTCCTTGTATCTCAAGATTTATTGCAATCCACAATGGATCACTAGGTGCTAAACCGAGACTCCATCCTCAAGATTTACTGAGTATCCTGCCAAAATTGGTCAAGGGATTCCTAGGCCTTTAGGAATTTCTTTGAGACAACCTCCACCCCAGATTATGAAACCATTCAAAAATTCCAAAGCTCAAAACTGAGAAACAATCCGATCACACCATTTCTATCGTGAAAAAGGAAAGGCAAGGATGAGAACCACTGTCATAACCCAGCAAGACTATGCCACCAATAGCCAGAGAACCAAATACAAACATGCAAATCCATGCATGTCAAAACTAGCTAGGAAATCACACATGCAATATGTTAACTACAAGTATTCCTATTGAAGCTACTTGATCTTTCTCTTCCTTTCTTTCTCTTAAATTTCCTTCCTTTTCCTTATCCTTTCTTTTCTTTCTTTTCCCTTCCTTTCTCCAAATATAGAATGCTCCAAGAAAACTCTAAGTGTCCAAGAGTGTGGAGAGAGAGAATAATGAGAGAGCTCCAAAACTGAACTTACAAAAGGCTTACACTGACCAAGCCTGAGAAAACACTTAAGAAAAATCTTGCCAACTAATCCTCATAATCATTTTTATCAATGAGGCCTATATTTTATTCATTTTCTTAATTATTTTCCTTCAATATCCTCCTCACATGCAACTTGTGACCTTTCACCTTCCTTTTCTCCTAGTTTCCTTTATTTTCATAAATAAATGTGTCACAAATGCCATTTTTCCTTTCCAAATCCTTGCCAATTTCCTTAGTCATAATAAATTGAGTGAACACCCACTAGGATGTTTTTCCCACCATTCATCCTTGAATACATGTCCCATGACTGTGGTATTATATTCTTTTGCATGGATTTTTAACTAGGGCTCTCACATGTATATATTGTTTCTCTCTAGTAAAATTCCTGCAAAAGTTGTTGGTAACTTGACCAAGTCAAGTTTATGCAAACCATCCTAAAAATCCCCCCTTAAACTTGACTCGAAGAGATTAAATTGGTCCCAATAATTCATCAACCATCTCACCTAAGATCTAGCATTCCCCCCCTCAAGCCACGATACCATTACACTTGCCACCTTGCTACCTATTCAAGTGGTCCATTCCAAGACTTGATCACTGCATGAGTGACTGCACTAAATGTATTCCTAATAAATATTAAGGCCTTGCGACAATCCATGGTCTTGCGCAACATGTATGCCTGAAAAATAGGTCTCACAACTTCCTAGGGGCACACACTTGCCTCAGACCAAAACACTTAGGGTTTTCACACACCACTACTATAATCACACCACTGCAGATCTCATCACATGCTACACAATATCCATTTTCTCATCCATATGACCACTCTTTCGCTAGATCTCCAACTTTGATGGTCCATACCTTAACATGACCTTTCTCACTAATTGACCTCTCTCTCCTTTTATCTCCAACCTATGTTATTTATTCACATCACCGTTATCATTATGTGTCCTCTTAGTCTCTTTTTTTATTCTCTTCAAACTTTGGTGCAAGGATTTCTTCATTGGACTCTTCATTGGGTTTATGTTCTTCCTATTTCTCTAGGATCACAATCTTATCTCCCTTTTCATAGTGCATAACTTTCACATACATTCCCAGGACATTCATGCTTCATGTTGAAATCCAGGCTCCGATCAACACAAACAACAACTCCAACCACTTATCTAATACCAATTGTTAAAAAAGGATAACAAAAAAATAAACTTAAACAAATTAACTCATAAACTAGAAACAAAATTTACGTGGAAAACATCATCAGTGAAAAGCCACGAGAAAGGGATTAGAACATTTTTTATTACAATAACAATAAAACTATTACATTTCACTTGCTTATTTTTACTCACACCCATGTAGAAATAAATTTCATTACAATATGATGGGACAATACCATGGATTACCGATACCATGGGTGTGAAAATCTTATACTTTGATTTGGTCTCACAAATTACATATTTCAATACAAAATTATGATAATGTTAATGTTTCTTGGGGAAGGTTTATGGAATCACATTTTATAGATGTGAAAATTACTTCAGAACTATCATAAATTTAAATTTGTAGATATGTAAGATTATATTTATATTCAGAACAAAGTTTGAAGTCAAATGATCATTGAACCATTTTTGTTCTAATGAATATTATAACCATTTCAATTCCTCTTAATTTTGAATTTATCAAGTGTAGAGAGGGATCAAATCCCTTGATTTGATCTCTCTCAATGCTTAATAGATCCAAAATTATATATATATATATATATATATATAATATATATATATATATATATATATATATAATATAATATATATTAGATATATATATAGATATTATATTAAATTTTTTAAAATTTACAAAGTATCATCTATGTGGAGAATGCTATCAATAAAAGTCATACCTTGTGTCTCCTCCTTTCTATTGTTAATAAATGTTTTCTTTAATCTCATGTACTCTACACAGTTCTATTTACATTTCATTGCATGACTTATGTTTTAATGCATTGTATATATCAATGCATTCTATATATGAATATTATAATTATTTTAATGTGCAAATACTAATAGGGGAATCACATCCTAGAAAACAAAATAGTGGAAACTCAATATCTCTTTTGCAAGGCACAATCTAAGGATTAGATGTTTTAGCTCTTTTCACTGGAATCCAACAACAAAATCTTAGGTGATATTGCAACTTTTTGTTTTTCAAAATGAGGATTTTAGTGCATAAATGGATTCGACACCCTAAAGAAAGCCTAAAGCCACTTGGATTGTGAATATTACAAACTTAAACTTATGATTCCAACTATTAGGTTTTGACCAAAACTAGATATGCATAGAAAGACGACAAAACATATAATAGTTAACTCTTCTCTTTCAATATCTTAGTACGCATTTTGAGATCAATTTGTGATGTCTAATATTAAAGTCATTTCAGTTGATAATTCACACAACCTAGTTCTTAAAATGTAACATCACGATATTTCTCCTTGGAAAAATTTGTAATTATAATTGTTTAAAACTATGCATGGATTTTTTATTTGATTTTTTACCACATTGACTATGTGGGCTATCATGTCATAGTAAATCTTGTAAATATATCACTTTTTTAGTTAATAAAATGATGATGACCAAGGCCAAAAAACTATGAGATCCTATAGGTGTTGTGATACCGTGAGTGGGAAAGCTAAGGGGATCTAAGATATTTATTTATGATTCCTCTATCTATCCCACCTTATCATATTCATTTTATTAAATATATCAGTAGTGGAATTGGTAGTGTTTTTGTAGCAATGGTGTACCAAAATAAATCTCCTTAGAAGTTGGTTATTTCCTGCAAAGGAACATAGATAGAGTTGGTGTTGTTAGTGAATAGAATTAGATAAACAAAGCTTGGAAAATAATGAAAACAATGCATATACAAACATGAACTAAAACAAAGAGATAAATACACAAAAAATTCTCAATGGAGCAAACAAGTCAACAAAATAATGGAAAACAATCCCTTTACTGACTTCTGATGATATAACTTGAATACAATAGATGAATGCTAAACACTTAAAGAGAATTCTTTGAGCTATGGTGCTCACGAATCCTCAACAAGGAGGTTCCTTTCCCCAATCTCTTTGCATGCTTCTCCTCTCTCTCAAAGAAGTATGAAGACTCTCTCAATGGTGGAATATTCTCTTCTCACTAAGATGATGGATTGCTTAGCAGCAATATGGCCAACATCCTAGTGCTCTTACTTTCTTTGCTTCAATAATGAAACGTTGGGTTGCTCTGAAAACAATTTGGCGAACATAACATTGTATCATATTTTGGTTCTTCCATGGCCTATTAATATAGAATTTTTGAATCCTCTTCCCTCTCTTGGTTCGTGAATGATAATTACTTATGCATAGGATAAGATGATTCCATTAAGGGCTACATATCTTCAGGGTGACTCGAATTTAGATGTCCTTAATTGAGATCCTATCAGGGAATCGCCTCCAAGTTTGGGAAGTGGACCCGATTTTGCTAAATCGACCATTTTCTCAATTGCGTGAATTTCAAAAGAAATACCATGCGGTGCGTGGCTATTGAAGAAACATCCATGCAAACTTCAATTTTTTAAACTCCATAAACTTCGGATGTTAGGGGAAATTAAATTTTTTGAACTTCATAATGTCTTCAGCTAGAAAATATTCACTTGTGCATTCTGCTTGATCACTTTTAGCATCTTGTAGATTATGGAAACATGTGTATGATTTTCTGGTGTCAATAGTTGCCCCATGATGTATGAGGTTGGAAGAAAACATATAGCCGAAATACATCACTTTTTTTGTTCTGATGGAGAATCTAATCAATTTCTTGAGAGAGAGGATAACGTGTTACGAAGATGAGTAGGGAAACCCATAGACTAAGTATAAAGAATAACCATGCTCTGAAGAAAACCTAAAAGGTAAAAATTGTCTATATGAGGCAGGCACATCTAATGCTCGTTATGAAGACTAGTAATGAATTATTACAATTAGACAGGAAATGGTTCTATCCAGTCAACATTGTGGTTGTTGACATGCTAATGGTTGATGACGATAATTGTTGATGCCCTCGAGGCTGTTTCTTTGAAAAATAGACTAAATATGGTTCCCCCATGTATAAGAAAGGTGAAGCACTACTAAATGAGGTGTTGAGGTATGCATGGGTCTTTGACTTTGGTCACCTCCATTGTATCATGATGTAAGCATTGTTGAATGAGGTTCTTAGTGATACATGGGTCTTTGACTAAATGAAAGAACTACAACCATCATTAAGTACAATACCACCTTGACATGAAAACTGGTATTGGCATCGAATGTCAGAGGGACTAATAAAATCAATGGGAAATAGGGATTCCCATTGTGCCACCTGAGGATGTCCCTTAAAGTGGGGAGTATCCAATGTACTACCTCGATCCTGGAATATAGGTGTTGAAGTCAACAAGAAAGAAGCATCAACCACTTGAAATGGTGATTTGGGGAATCACTATAAGGTGAAAATAGACTGTAATAGTGTGGGTGAGACAAGGCATGATAACGAAAGTTGATGATATGAATGGATATGGAAAATTGGCTCAAGGTCAGAGCTATTATGCAATTAGTGATAGTCAAAACACTTTTTCTAACTCAGCTGGCCTTAGAGTTGGTAGGACTTAAAAATTAGGTGTAATTATATTATGGCTGGTGTAAAGAGGACAAATGAATGTGGATGATGTGCAATATCTATCCAAGGTTGACTAGAAATTTCCGCTAGGTAAAACAACATGAAATTATGGGTGGGAAGCTTTTGCCTAAAAACAATCCTTGTACACTTCTCGAAATAATATGAAGGTGGTTTGGATGTATAGACATGGAGATCGGTGCCCCATGAAAATGGTGACCTACATAATGATGGAGGTATGGTGTTTTTGCTGAGTGAAGGGACCCCATTGATTGGTCTCTGTGTTGGCTTGGTGAGGCGGATGAAGTGACACTGATGGTCTACTATAGTATGGGTAAATGGTAGGACAAATGTAGAATGTGGTGGTGCGTTCATCTTGATCCATAACAACATACAAGGGGTGGCCCAAAAATGGGGTTGGTAAGAAATAAGTGAAGAAGAATGAGGTTGATCTTCAACGCATGCAATTTTAAATGGTTCTCGGGCCTGGGTAGATGGTCATGGATCTCATTAGTATGTGGGGGTCTATATCATGAGTTGATCCATGAGTGGGAAGGATCTATTGAATGGCGTGGACATTTTATCATATGCAAGGGGAGGTGATGGTAAATGTTGGCTTGTTGGGGTCTGACCCAGGTTCTGAGTTAGTTAGCCAAACAAATTCCTATACTACTGGCCCTTTCAACAATAGACTGTGGAGCATGGACTAAGGTCTCACCCGAAGTAGTATGGGAGGGTGCTAGAACGAGGTTTCTACATCTTTGAGATGTCTGAGAGGTTCGACTGGTCCTTTTCTTGTTCCCACGCGCAGGTGGCTTCGCACACCTTCTGTTCCTCATGACCTGATACCCTGCCTTCACGCAGCCCTAACCAGGGGTTGTGCCTCGCTTTGCACTATTAACTGAGATCTTATTTATCTTCCAGTATCAATTAAGCACCTTCGCCTACTTAAATGTCTTAAGTTATACTTAACAATATAAAACATTCGTATAGGTTCGTGTAGTAAATAAATAGTATACTTGTAAAGTATATTCAATCATGCATTAAACCAGAAAAAGATACACAAAATTATAGCAAAACTTCTCTTCATTGATTCTTCCAATGATACAGGCTCGACCCACCTTGCACACTCAGCTGCAAGGGTCCGCGCACTCAGCTACAGAATACTAGGCCTCTGTGCACTCAGCTGTAAAGCCTTCTCCTACCCTACGACCCACACTTTACACTTAGACTTAATCACTTAGACTTCTCATCCTTATATTCCTTCCTTTGCTATTTATTCTTTTCTACACTTAGAGACTTGCTCTATTTATACAACCCCATGGTCCGTGGACCATGGGTAGGTCTATCCAGCCAACATTACATTACAAAACTAGGGTAGACAACCCTGTGACTCTATTATGACTTTGCGCTCCGTGTCCGCAATTCGTGGAGCTTTTACAAAAGACTTGCTCAAAACTTGGGCTTTAAGCCCCAATACATGCCTTGGGGGGATTCCATGCCCAAAAATCCCCCAACACAAAGATCGTGACTCACCCTCGAGTCACTCTATCGGTGCGGAGATCTTTGCACGGAGTCCCTTCAACTGAACTTGAACTGCGGTAAGGTCAGCAGTGCACTGAGCTACTACTTGCTGGATTTGCTGCATACATTGTTCCGAGACCTTTGTGTTGGGAGTGCTTCTCTGCATCTGTACGTGCATCCCTTGCATGTGTGCAAGCTTGCATTAAATTTCTGTTGTGATGGTGAAGGCCTTGTCGATCCAAGGCTGAACACGCACCTTTAGGACTACTTCCTTGTGTCATGTTGCATCCACCTGCTCTTTCAACGCTTTAGCTTGTTACATCTATGCGAGCCTCTGAGTGAGGACCACTATCTGTGCAGTGCCTCAGATGCTATCATACTACTATTGGAGTTCTCATACCTCTGTCTCTAAACGCTGGATGTTGGGGTCGTCCGGCAGATTTGTGAGGACCTCAATTAATTCTTCCAACATACTGGTGTAGTCTCACACTGCACTGCCAATCTCATCTAGTCCCACTGTGATAGTGCTAATGCGCTATTCTTTGACTTCTAGGGTGGTGGACGACTGTGCCTTTAACCACAGCTTGGCGATCTGAAGGTTCAGCTCTAGCTGAACCTTTGTCTTTCCTCCCGTGCCTCACGCACCCCTGTTGCTAACCTATGGATGTGAACCTCTGTTGTTATGTCCACTGGGATGGCCAGTTCTGGGATGCTTTGGTAGGATTCGTCTATTACCTGTACCAACTATTGATTCTACAACACCAATTCGTCACACTGCAAGCTCAATTGTTCCATATTGATTTTCTGCTTGCTAAGAACTTGTAGTGCGCAATTCTCCCTATCTCGTAGCTCTACAGTTATCCCATCCTACAAAACATATAAGGTCTCTCATGGGAGTGCAGCCATATTGATATCGAGACCCTTCAGTGCACTCACCGTAGGCCTGTCAACCTCATTTTTTGTCACGAATGCCCCTTATGGTAGCACTATGGTATTTGTCATCCACACGCGCAACATCTATTCTGCTGGTATTGTTCTGACTACGAGGCTAGCCGAAAGGGTACCAACCTGAGGAGGGTGCACCTGTAATTCCTACAACAGTGCTCTGAGGGCCCCCCAACACAATCTTGTTCTCCTGCATGAAATCTTGGAGAGCCTCAGAGGTGACATTGCCCACTGTCTTGTCGATGTCGTGTAGATCACCCTTGGTCAGGGTGATCAGGTCAATAGACAACTTTGATGGCTTGACCTTCTTACGCGATCTTGCCCACTCTTTTGGGTGTTGGTGCTTCAACTGTGTTGACTTGGTTTGTGGGTATGTGCCTCCCTCTTCTGTCTCTACTTCCATTGCTTCCTACCCCTGCGAAGGCATCATTTGGCCCTCACTCGCCTTCGCGGCTACCTCCTGTGCTGCTGCAGCCTTTTCTTGCTCAGTTGCTTTCTGCGTAACATCCCACATTGCCCACACTTCTGCTGCCGCTGCTGCCTCCCTTCTCTTTTCTACTGACTGTGCGATGCATAGCTTGGCCTCTTCTTTCTTCCTCTGTGTCATTGACTTCTCTATCTCTACGATGTCTAGGGCATGCCACTCAGCAGCCAATTCTCTAGGACATTAAAGATGACATCGTTTGTGGCTACAAAGGGTAGCTTCCTCCATTGCTTAGTCGGGTCCTTGCATGATCTCATATAAATGTTATGCATGTCTACTTTGAATTTCGCAAAACTCTACAGACTTTTTTAGACAGTGGGTGACAACCGCAGCTTATGGTTGATCCCCATTCTGAGGTTCATCTCCATGAAATCCCATAATATTTTGTTGTCACGGATCTTAGAGGCATCCTTTGTGGCCAAGAGCGAAGCGTACTTCGCAACCTCTGGTAAATCCCTGTCAATTATGGGGATTGACTATCCTCCAGCAATTCCCCAGACATGAGCACTGTAGTGTCCTATCTAGGGTGCTAGAATGGGCTATATTTATTATCGACCAGGGTGCGTAGACTTAGAGGCATGCGTCTAAAGTATATAGACATAAAGGATCATTATCCAAGTCTAATCTACCTAGTTACAACGCTGTCATTCAATTCATTATCAAACTAAAATGCTATGTATCACTATAAACCAAGATTCAATTCATTTATCAAACCAAAATGCTGTGTATCACTGTAAACCAAGATTTTAATCCCCTTACAGAGACATCATGCATAAAACCCCTGTTCAGCAAATACTCAACATTCATTAACAGTCACACAAGATAAAAATATATGGAAGTCATAAGCATAAGAGTTCATGACATTGCTCTACAAGATAACAAGGGATCGAATCCTTTACAGGATATGATTCACGATCTCAGTGATGGTCTATTCAAGCGCATTCATAAACATAAATCAACGCATATCATAAACATAAATCAATTTTAATCACTGCGCATATTTAATACCCTAACTGTAAATGAAGAAAACAACAGTATACCACGTTACGCAGGGCCCGTCCGCGTTTCAGAGGTATACTGGACTGTGATCCAATGATTACCAAATCAACGCAACAAGATCGTGACTGTAATTCAAGTCTTTGATATTAAATTCAAAACTCTGTTTTTCAAAAACGAAAACAACGATAATGATAATGATAACTGACTATCCAGAACTTGTCTTTACATATGGTTCTACATCCTTTGAAAACGAATGTACATTCATGAGCAGGTTGTTGCCGCTTTTACCATATCGTGACTTTTGAAAATGTTTCTATCCTAAACTAATTTCAAAAAGGAAACAAAACTAAATCAATTTAGAATGTGTGCTGTTGTTTCCTTTGTCGCCAACTTGCCATAGTTTGACCTTCGTTGACCATGCATGTAGGAGGGTCGATTTTGCTATGGGATAGGTGTTCGTCCATGCTTGGACATGCTACTTTTCATCCCTACCATTCGTTCTAGCCTAGCTATCATGCCACATGTCAAACAATAAACCGATTATAGGATGTTGGAACTTCCTGTAGCCATTTTGCCAAAAATTCCTAATTCCTTAACATAAAACTCCTAAATCAATTTCAATGCAATTTAATAACTATAAGACTATTAACTAATCAATTTCCAAGGGACCTGAGAGATATATGATGAAAAGAGGTAGGAAAATGACATGTTTTGGGAGGGAAAAAGGGGTCATGGAATGGTACCAAGATCTCTCTCCGACTTAATGAATTAGCATGTCCTCATGCTAACCCCGAAGTGCTTCCTTTGAACTCTGTCCCTACCTGTACCTCTGCTGCCTTTAGCAATGTGTCCACATTCTTTTTCACCTAGGCATCTTTCTGACCATGGAGCTCCTGCTTTAATCTTTTGTATTTTTCCTTGAGGGTCTTCTTCTGATTGTACCACTTAGTGGCCCACTTACAAATATCTGTTTGCTCAGCCTCTAGTTCACTGACTCGCTCCCTTAGCTTTTCATTCTTCTTTTGAGTTTCTTTACTCTGCGCTCAGAGCATTTCATTTTCTTTCTTGATAACTTTTTCCAACATATTAGCCTCCATGAGCTCTTCCTTTAATTTCTCAATTTGTTTCTCCAGTTTCTTCTGTTTCTTATTGGGAGGTGGTGAACCTTTTTCTTGTTTGTTATTGCTTTCAACTTCTATATCAGCTCCTGGTTCTAGTGGTGAGTGGCTTTCAACATCTATATCAGCTCCTGGTCCTGGTGGCGAGTGGTCACTACTCTGAATATCCATCGGTATAGGTGCATTGGATTCAAGCTGGTCTTCTTGCAACTAGGCTTTTGGTGTCCTCCTTGTTCTTCTTGAATAAGTGGTGAAGATTTTATCTTGTTCTGCCTTCTTAGCATCTTCCTTTCTCATTTGCCTAGTCCTTATGCTGCTCACAGGTGGAGGTACCTTGTTTGCTTTGGATGCTGGGATCTCTTCATCGATGTCCTTCATGAATCCCGAGTTCTCCCGCGATTCTTCTTTGTCTTCCTCATCTCTAATTTGGTTTGCAGCTAAGAACTCCTTCCACATTTTCCCTCTTCTCTGTAATTCATGCTCAATAAGAATTTTAACTAAGCCAAAGTGATATAAGCTCTTGTCTTCATTTCCCTTCTGCTTTTGGATGGTCTTCGACATCTTGGTTAGGCTTTGCAATAGAAAATATGGTAGACTGATAACACACTGCCTTTTTAAGTGTAGCAGTAACTTGATATGGTATAGATAAACAATACTGTAATAGCCTTCACAGGTTATGAATTTTTGAAGTATGTAGACCATCTCATCCCAGGGATGCACCAACCAACTCCTTGGGACGCCTTTCTTCCAGTTAACTGATGAGACTCGGGATCTAGACATGAATTGGGTCCACGATTTCTCTTTAAATTGCTTGGTTTTAAAATACTTTTCCCCTTCTGGGCTGATCCCTATTGCCTGGGCGATGGTGTCTTCTGAAACCCTAAATGAGAAGTTACCTATCAGGGCTTTCTCCCCATTGAATGTGAAAGCGAATTTCTTGGTAACCTCTTCACTGCTTCCATGAAATTTCTCCAAAAAGGGCAACCACTGTATCTCTCTGAGAATCGAAATGCAATCTTCATGGTATTGGGAACTATTGAACACGCTCGGATCAACCCTATTGGTCATCTTGGCAGAGGGTCGTGCTCTTAACTTGCAATTTTAACAAAGAAATTTTAATTTGTTACCTGATGGCGTCACTCCCTTAGTATTCAATGTGATGCTGGGTCGACTGTCTCGTGACTTTGGTGGGAGTTGAAACCGAATGGCGCTCACCGCCTTCAGTCCTTACTATGGAAGCCACGAGAATTATATGCCAATGTAAACAACCTGAAAAATGATAGTGAAATGACCAACTTCCTTTACTTCAGAGCATGTTCATCTTTGGAAACAGGGGAATAATGATACCGCTTGTATAAATGCTATCATGGGAGTGCTGGGAGCGTGTATGCAGTACTGAGGTATGATGGAGTCCTCTGAATCATTTAGCTGCTGGGGGTGGTGGAATCATCATTCGGCCATATACAATGAATAGGCCTTTTTAACACCTGTTTCTTACCTTTATTTTTTAAATATACAATCCACCACGTGTCCTGTTGGTACTCGGCCAAATGGAGAATGTTGGTATGGCTGTAGGATGCATATAACAAGATTGATATGAAGGGGTAATGAATTTTAGAGGTATGAAATAGGTTGAAGTAGGGAAGAATCAGGGAGATAAGGGATGATGAAAAATGTGCCCTTGAAATCGATCATTACAGTCATAGTCATTAAAATTGACATTAAAAATTAATCTAAGAAATTAAATGTTAAGAACAAGGAACATGTTACACTTTTGTTTGGTTGTTGTTGTATTGGCATGCTGAGTAGGACTAGTCTCTTTTGGCTGTTCATAACAGGTCCCCTGAGATAGATTTGAATGCAACAGGTCCCTCTGAAATTTTGAAGATGTTCACGAAGCTCTTTATATGCATACAGGTACTTTGAGCTTGGGTACTTGATGGAGTCTTGGTGCCCAGCAACCTGTGAATCCTTGTAGAAACTTGTTGAAGCTGTGTTGAAGTAACCCTGAAATAACAGTCTCTTAACAGGTCCCTTTTATGTGTCTAAACAGGTCCCATTACTGCTGATGCTGATAGCATGGCCTTCTGGACAGTGACGTCATCATGACGTCATCGGGTGACGTGGCAGTCAGCGGTAGGTCCACGGGGGCGGTGATGTGGCGGCCAGGTGGACCAATGGGGACAAGGTGGGACGAACTAGCGGTGGCGTGCATGGTAGCGGGGCGCGAACGTGGACAGGACAGGTGTCGCTATATCGGAAGGGGTCCTGTACGTCGGACGAACTGTCAGGGATCGCTCCGATGCAATCATATGATGACGCGTGCCCCTGTGCTGATGCTGGCCTGACGTAAGCGTATGACAGATATCGGAAGGTATCTTTCAGACACGTAAGGCCTTCCGATATTCATATCAGCCGTGGATCTGGAGGCAGGCGATCGGACGGTCGTCGTGCGCCCAACCTGCGCGGATGGAAACAACTCCTTTGGTTAACGTGCAGACGTCGGGATTGCCCGAAATTCATCTCCGCCGTAGATCTGGACCTGGCGCGATCGGACGGCCATCGGGCAGGCAACCTGCACGACCTGTACTGCTCTTGGGCGGGCAAAAAACAAATGTTTTTCTTCGTTAAACGTGTTTTAATTGGCCAACCTTAGAAACGATATTATTTCGGGTTTTATATAAGGTTCTGGGCATTAATATTTTCGAAGGCGGAAACTTTGGAAAAAGGGGTTTTAAACCGGTTTATGAAATATGAAAAGGTGAATGACCCCCAACCTCAGAATAAAGTGGGGAAGGGTGATTTTGTAAGGTTTTCCGCTCATTGGAGTAATTATGTGGGTTTTTGAAGGTTTCTCAATGTTTTTTCAAAGTTTTCAAGGTTTTTCAGGGCAACATGGCACTTTGGGTAGGGAAACTGGTCTGAGGTGGAGTAAAAGGTGAGTCATGGGTTCTTGACCTTGGCCAGGTGTCAATTCAAGTCCCAGGGAGAGAATTTTATGGCTATAGTGCCAGGGAGGGGATATTTATGCGTTGTGGGGTTTATACACCATGGTGTTTATAATAATAGGGATAGAGGGGTATTAGGGGCTAAGTAGTAGAGTTAGTTGTTAGCATGGAGGGAATCATATGAGTAAGGGCTAGATCAACCAAGTTTTCTCTGAAAATAGCTTGAAATCAGGAGTAGTTCAAAATGAAAAGATTTTTGCACAAGAAATGTGGCTTCATAAAGCCATAGGAATGTAAAACATTTGAATTTCTATGCTTTGTGCAACTTGGGGAAAGGGTGTTAGTAATAAGTGATTTACAAATGAGAAACAAGGGAGTTAGTCATGCTCCAGAGTGCTACTCTTCCTGTAGATGTTTCAGCAACTTTGATTTTGAAAGAGACACCATTTCTGCAACCCCATCTACCTACCCAACTAGTTCTCCTAGCATTTTTTGTTCCTTCTTGGAGGGTGCACTTGGACTTGCAAACCCTTTGAATGCCTTTTCTTTTTATTGGCTTTTTCTCAAATTCCCTATCTAATGCAACCCTTATTCCTTCCAAGGTCCCAGATTAGGCAGTTGGGAACCTCTGTTGCTCTACCTATCTACTGATCTGCCAAGATTAAACAGTTTGGACAGATATCATTCTCTATTCTACAACAAGGAAATTGAAAACATGGCATGATCCAGATTACACTGTTGGACCACCCATCAAAATTGAGTTTCTATCAAAACTGATTCAGACATTTGTTTAACAAGGACTGGTCAGGAGCTCTAAAAATTCTGTGTAAAAAGAGGTCTGTTTCAGCTCTTCCTTTAGGCTACAAGTGTTTGTATAGGAGCAGCTTAGAGGTGTCTTAACTGATACTCAGACTGTGAGTATGATTTCTTAACAGATTTTAGGCTTTAGATCCTGAAATTCCCCAGTGGAGTCGCCATTTATGTTAACACCCAGGTTGTTCTCTTTGACTCCTAAGAGAATACGGCCGGGGTAACCACTAACCAATCTTTGGGCTACAGCTTCTAGCCCAGCTGCAGTCAGAGAGGGCTCTCTCTAATAGTTTTGTCACTGCTTTCAGTGAGGGTTTTAGGCTAGTTATGAGATGAGTTTTTTTTTTTGGTTGTTTTTGTGTATTTGGTTGGGAGGATGCTTCTGATTCCTTTAAAGTATATCAGCAGGCAAGATTAGTCCATTGGGCAATGGGGTCTAGGACTGTTTTCTCTTGAAATCTTGATTTCGGTGAGGAGGAAAAGCTACAGGGCCTGTGTGCATTTCATGAAACAAACTGTAAATATTGAGAATGAGGTGAATACAACTAGAAATGAGCAATTAAGATTTCCTTACTTAAGCTGTATATTTGTGAATGAGGCTTGTTATCTAGGAGCAATTACTTGAATTCCTAAAACAACAATACACAGTGATGATATGGTTATTTAAAGGTAGCAGTTAAGAATTACGCTTTAAAACACCTTATCAGAAGAAAACATATGAGATAGTTCAGATTGAGCTCAGGG